>CAIGRQ010278168.1:802-23937 GCA_903798375.1 Fraxinus sp. D2006-0159
AAAAAAAAAAAAAAACGTCATCAGCCTAGAAAAGCTTTTCCCACCAAAATGGTGGAAAAAAATCTTTTAATCAAATTTGAGGAAAATAAAGGTGGGGTTCCCTAGAAAATTTAGCAATCAAACAAGCCAAAATCAAGTAAATGGAAAATATTTTCCTAGTTCTAAGGAAAATTTGTGTAATCAAACAGGGCATAAGATCTGAATTTTCAAAATGAATTAGGGTCTCCAAAATGAGAATTGAGAAGTGAGAAACCAAATGTACATAATCTTTTTGTCCTGATTTTTAATTGAATTTTGAAATTTTTGGTTTGAATTGTGATTCACTAATTTGTAATATATATATATATAATAAAATTTAAATATTGAGTTTAGTTCTTGGCTCTAGAACTAAAATCGAACCAAAACTAAATTGTTTTCATTTCTGAGAATCATAATCGTTAATTTTTATTGTAAAATGGAAAAGAACCGAACCACTCAATTTGATCTGATTTGATTTGGTCATTTTGTCCACTCCCATTCTTCACTGTTACATCCCTTAGATATTTTATTTCCTCTCCTACCAAACACCAACCCCCTTAAACCCTCTTCATCAAACGACCACGTTTTATAGCACCTAGAAGTCATCGTACCCACCCCATCTTCCTGCGACGGCGTTTCACAGCACCTAGAAGTCATCGTACCCTTTGTTGGTCACTAACCTTTTACCCCCTTGACGAGTCCGCCACATTCCCACGCGTCCCACGGCTCCATTCAAAATTGTAATAATAATTACTCAATTGACCAAATTACCCACGTTCTGGTTAAAAAGAAATGCTATTTCCCATTGCACCAAATCCACCTGAAAAATGTAGTAAAAAGATTATTTTGAGCTTCGAACATCCCATCTCAAACATCTAACTTTAAAACATATAAAAAAATTCACAAATTTATTAAAAAATTAAACAATGCCAAATTTATTCCTATTTAAAGTGATTTTTAGGCTTTTTCTACGTATTTGCTTTAGAAATAACGAATAAAAAATAAACAATAAGAGTATGTTTGAACTCAATTTTTATTAAAAAAAAAATACGTTTTTGAATAATTTATTGATTAGAAATGTGTGATTAAAAAATAATTTTTTTTTAATTTGTGTGTGATTGAAATGAAATCAAAACGCTATGTAAGAGTGATTTTTCTCAAAAATAGGGTTCAAATTAGGGCTAAATTTTTAGAATTCAAATAAGAAAAAAATTAAAAAATCATTGAGGACAGTTTCGTCATTTTAGTACCAAATATCATTCTTTTATATTTCATCAGTCTCTACCTTCTCTCCATCTCCTCAATACATTTCACGGGAGTTTTAGTTCTCAACAACAATGGAGTCAGCCACGCTTTCGCAGATTGGACTGGCAGGCCTGGCAGTAATGGGTCAGAACCTGGCCCTGAACATTGCCGAGAAGGGCTTCCCCATCTCCGTCTACAACCGGACCACCTCTAAGGTAGACGAGACCGTGGATCGAGCCCAACGCGAAGGTGGGCTCCCGCTGTTCGGCCAGTATAGCCCGAAAGAATTCGTGCTGTCCATCAAAAAGCCCAGGTCCATAATCATCCTAGTCAAAGCCGGAGCTCCGGTTGATCAGACAATTGGCGCTTTATCGGCCCACATGGATCCCGGCGATACGATTGTCGACGGAGGTAACGAGTGGTATGAAAATACTGAGCGACGTGTGTCGGAAGCCTCTGCAAAAGGGCTTCTGTATTTAGGAATGGGAGTTTCGGGTGGAGAGGATGGGGCCCGGAATGGGCCCTCTTTGATGCCTGGAGGATCACATACGGCATATCTGAATATACATCATATATTGGACAAGGTGGCGGCGCAGGTGGATGATGGGCCTTGTGTTACGTATATAGGCGAAGGGGGGTCGGGGAATTTTGTGAAAATGGTGCATAATGGGATTGAGTATGGTGATATGCAGCTGATTTCCGAGGCGTATGATGTTTTGAAGAATGTTGGGGGGTTGAGTAATGATGAATTGGCGGAGATTTTTACTGAGTGGAATCGTGGGGAGTTGGAGAGTTTCTTGATTGAGATTACTTCAGATATTTTCCGGGTTGAGGATGAAGAGACTGAAAATGGCCATTTGGTGGATAAGATTTTGGATAAAACTGGGATGAAAGGTACTGGGAAATGGACTGTTCAGCAGGCCGCTGAGCTGTCTATTGCAGCACCCACTATTGCGGCTTCGTTAGATTCTAGGTACATGAGTGGTTTGAAGGAGGAGAGGGAGAACGCGTCCAAAATTTTCGAGAAGGAAGGGTTGAAGGAGGACATTAACAACGTGGGCTTGGTGGATAAGAAGAGGCTGATTGATGATGTTAGGCAAGCACTTTATGCTTCCAAGATTTGTAGTTATGCACAAGGAATGAATTTGTTGAGGGCGAAGAGTTTTGAGAAGGGGTGGAATTTGAATTTGGGGGAGCTTGCAAGAATTTGGAAGGGCGGGTGCATTATAAGGGCTGTGTTCTTGGATAGGATCAAGCAAGCGTACCTGAGGAATCCAGGGCTTGCGAATTTGTTGGTGGATCCAGAGTTTGCTAGGGAGATGGTGCAGAGACAAGAAGCGTGGAGGAGAGTAGTGGGGTTGGCAATTCAGAAGGGTATCAGTGTCCCGGGGATGTCTGCTAGCTTGCAGTATTTCGATACGTACAGGCGTGGGAGGCTTCCTGCAAACCTCGTGCAAGCTCAGAGGGACTACTTCGGGGCGCATACCTATGAAAGGATTGATCGTCCGGGAGCATACCACACCGAGTGGTCAAAGCTTGCTCGAAAGACCAGAGTGTGACATTGATGGTTCCGTTGAGGTTTGGTTGGTATAATTTAGGTACTGAAATTGCTCTATGATAGGTGTTCTTTTCGATTGAATTTGAGTTTGTATCAATTGATGAGGATTTCTTTCTCGATCATAGCATAAATGTTTTGTAGCCTCATTGTTAATTCTGAAGTTAATAAGGGTAGCTTGCCTTTTCGAATTTTTTATGGTTGTTTCAAACAATTACATCTATTGCAATTGAGATGTTCAACTATCTTCATGGCCTTTTAATGTCTTGTGTGACATTTTTTCCTTGCTGTGCTCGTTTATACTGATTATCATGTTTATGTCAGTTTCTTTACTGTTGAAGTATCATCTATACATATATGAGTAAGAACTTTGATATGATTTCTTGTCTCTCATAAATTACTAATAGAGAATACGGAAGTACAAGGACACTTGTTTTTTATGCAGATTGAACAATGTTTTTAATAGTGAATTAATAAAGTGGTAAATATTTACTTCCAAGCTGCATAATATTCAGCCCCTGTTTGATCTCCATTCTTTTTTTCCCCAAACTCATTGTTAACCACACATTTTCTCAATAAAATAATTTTACACTTCTAACACATTCTTCAAAAAATAACTAAAAATGGGGCTCAAACAAACCCTCAGTTTACAGATTTGTGTCTAACCAAGTGAAGCAATCTACAGTATGTTGTGGTCCATTCAGTTTGGTCCTAGGAGCATCTTGGTATTTATATTTGATGTGTAGGGCCAACTCTATTATTGGGTAGGCTTGATGGCAGCCCTAATAGTTTTTAGTTATGTCCTTCCCTTCCACTCATAATACCCTATGAATCATGATAGAGTATGAGAGAGATTGGACCCGTTGAGAACTATTATAAATTTATAATGGACTTAAATAGGGAAAGGGAGCACTGAAGTAAATTGAGACTTCCGTTTTTAAGTTCTGCATCCTGTATCCTTGCCATTCTGTTGAAGGATACATCTTCTACTAACCGTCAAGCACGAGGGATTTGATTTAACAAAATATAAATGGTTTTTTCAGGTTGTTGTTTGTACTATTTTGCTGCTAAAATGCACATTCTGTCATGCACATTAGCTCGCTGCCTCTCTCCAAAAAACCCTGATTTATACTTTTTGGAGATGTTGCTAGTTTGTTGACAATTTCTTTATTCCTTTATTGTAATATCATTTGTTTGGCTGGAAATGATTTGTAGTTCTGCTAAGTTCACATTGTGGTGAATCTGGTGATTTATGGGTTCAGCTGCTTGCATTCTTTTTTTAATTTTCAAGTTTTTCATGGTAGGATGGGAGAAAACAGTGTTTAGATATTTAGCATAAATATAATATTGGCATGCTATATTATTTCTGTTTCGTGTTGTTTGAGAGCTCTCCCATCCCATGCGCCCCCTTAATTTGTTAAGACATATGTAAACTCTCCTTTATTCTGATATTTATATGGCTGAATATAGATTGTTCATCTGTTTTCTTTGCAAAAATACACTCGTCTATTTATCCCCGTTTTGCTTTAGTGTCGTCTGGTTTATGTCACTTAAGTTTCAAACTGTCTAGCCTGCCCTTCTCTTCAGAAGCTACTTGTGCTACCAAATAATCTGCCTGTCAAGAATCAAGATTTTTATTCACTCTTGTACCAAATCTTTTTTCAATATATTTTATGTGAAGTTATTCCCCCTGTCGATGTTTTTAGGAATGAGAGGGGCTTTAAGCCGTGAGGCTGTAGAGGCGACTGGCCTACTCTATACTCTGTGTAGGTGGACTTGAGGTGCTATTGAAGCTTTATGCCCCTTGACATGGGACAGTTAGAAAGTGTCAATGAAATTAAATTATGGATCAAATCAAACCAAAGAATGCCATTGTTGGCCTGACTTGATCACGATGGCTTGATATAAGCAAATAGTAGATCAATAGTCATGAATTAATTGCTGTAATTATGAAGAGATGTGGCCTTATTGAATGGCTGCATAATGATAGATTGTAACTTGGAAGTGAATATGTATGACGTTTAAGAAAAACTACACAATAATGTGCCTTTGACACTATTATCTACTGACCATCAAGATTATGCTACCATACCAATAATTCACATCTCACGTAAAAAGTCATATAAATCAATGATTCCAATCAAAATAAGTGAATAAATTCAAACAAAAAACTTAACCATACCAAGACCATCTTGGAAGATTCGTACTCTCGAGTACTGGATTAGTTCTTGTTACTGCTGCACGAGGCATTTTGCTGCTATTAATCCAATATGTTTCAAGGAACTCTCCGTCATCAGCTTCCTTTTCCATATCTTGAGTTTTCCTTTCTGCTACAGATTTTACAACCACAGTTGCACCCAATCCCACAAAGATTAACCCCAAGAACCCAAACAAAAACACAATAACCCACAAAACCCGCACCTTCTGCTTATTCTTGTTAGGAATGACTATTGAAAAATGGCCTAAAGTTTTACTGTAACACACATTAGGCAAGTTCATTTCACTTAGAAACACCTTCTCATAAGCATCAAATGCAGCACATTTTGCTCTTTCTTGAGTGCCTTTTTCGACCATTGAAGTGTGAAATTCAATTGAAATAGGTTTCCTCATTGTGTTGAGCTCGAGTTTTGAGAAGTTTTTGCTTCTGCTGCTCAAATGGGATGCATCATAAACCATAAATCCAATAACAGGGCTTATCAGAGAATAACCTGATAAGTTGTAGTATAAAGAAGACCAGTTGCCAAGATTATGGTACACAATAAGAATTCTCCTCACATAAGGCACTGGTAGAGATTTCGGAGGGATACGAAAACCACTAAAATTTGCACCATTTCTCCACAAGGTTTTGCTCCTGAGCCCGACAGCTGAAACCTTAATGCCAGCTAAGTTTGCTGGGAGACTTGCATTGTGTAGGGCTCCGGTATGTGGACGCTCATTGGTTAGAGCTTTGAAAGCATGGTCTTGAAGAATGGCAGCTAGATCATCGTCGAAACTGCTTCTAACACAGTGGATGGAACAACAGAATTGGAGGAAGATGAATGAGATCAGGTGAAAACTCTTGTTGTGTCCCATGTAGTACAATCTGAAGAATCTGCTGATCAGTGCAAGTGCTTTGTGTTCATAAAGTGTTAAGTGTAGAAGATGTCTCAGTTTTCCCTAATGTAGATCCTACACTACTGATCAAGAATCTGCTATTATTCCAAAAAATTCTGTTTCTTTTGCTAGTAGTAGTCCTCGGGTTAGGTGGGTAGCAACAAAAAGTCTCCTAGAATTGGTCTCTACTCTCATATATATTTTATAAGTTAATCTTGATTTTTTGAATAAGAATTGTGCTAAAACATCAAGATAAGAATTTGACTCCACAAAGTCTATGATGCAATCATAACTTTGTTCAATCTTCGGGTCCCAAATTAATCATTTAGGTTCCTTCATATTGTTGCTGGTAGACAGAAACTGAGACTTTGCCCCATAAAATGCGGTGTCAAGGCACGCCATAGTTTTTTCTTTCCTTACGGAGCCAGTTTAGCACTAAAATTATGGAGATTATCAATAGAATAATGATAATGAATCATTCTCCTTTATTTACTCGTAAAAGAAAGTCAGAAGTCAAAACTTTCCTTCTCTTTTAGGTTTTCACTTCCATTTTGCTCATAGGTAATATTTTAACCCGACCACAAATTTGAAGGCTTTGGATAGCACGTCGATTCCAGAGTCAGGGCATTCCCTAATCCCTATTATGAGCCTACTCACATTAGAATTAGATTAGTTAATCTTTTATGTCCATCTGTCAGTCTGTATCAATCATCTTCCTTTAATAAAGGCTTGGTGTAATTCAATCATCACTCACCTTTAAATATGCAACTTGCGTATAAAAGAAAAGAGTTTTCACATGAATTCATCATCTAAGAAATTCAAGTGAGAGCCGTGTTATAGTAACCTTTTTGAATATGAAACTTGATGGTTTCACTTTAAAGATTTGGTAGAGACTTTAGTTATGAAAAGGTGAAAGGTGACCAAGATTGGATATAATCGTTTTTCGCAAAATCTATTTTACCCATCACTGAGATGTATATAAGAACAAACCAATCATATATGCCTTTGAGGCGGAATGAATAAGACTTGTATAAACATAATAGCTCCTAGAACAGTAGAACCATTCCAAAAACACTTGGAAAGATTACATTCAACATTTAGGATTGAACTTACATATGTAAAGTATCAGTTGATCTACCTTCTTACATGTCCTAATGGCAACTCATTGCTTAATCGTAAGCTCGGCTCTTAGATGGAGAATCCCGCCAATGAAGTAAGGGCTGTCATTGTCCATAAATGCAGACCACGGGACACTAAACAGGTTCCGATAGCCAACTGCCTTTCCTCCTGTGAAGGTGTAGTTTCCTTTGTACTTGCTCACAAACTCCTCTGACGGTTTTGTTCTTGATGCAAACTCATAGTCGACAGCAAAGGCTACTGAACCCTTCTCTTGCATACCTAGAAACAGCCCAAAACAATGGAAAGAACTCTGTTGGTCCATGTTGCAGTGGGCCGATAGGAAAAATCCTTGCCCGCCCAAGTGAAAAGCCTGCGAGTAGACTCGACCAGCTGGGAAGAGTTGACCACACTCTCCTCGTGTCAGATCTAGATAAACAATACACTGTGGACGAGGCGATTCAAATTCAACGACCTTGACAGGTCGATATTTGTATGCACGTTCCAGAAAACGACGGGAGGAAGTGTTGGCCTCCTCTGCCACGAGAGAACGCTGTCGATATGGAGCTTCAGCCTTGAAAAAGAGAGCATCGAGTACTACCTTGGAAGCGATTTCAGGATCAAAATCATTGCATCCCAGGACCTTCTTCAGTTTTCTGCAACTCATACATGGGAAACGGATGAAGCGAAGGAGCCGTGTGCTTAAGATTTCTCGACGTTCCTCCAACTTAGGGTAATGTGTACGGGCCCACTTCAGCACAAAATCATAAACAGCATCCTCTGACGCTACTTGAAGATTATCACTGGAGAGAACGGCCTCAATGCCTGCTAAAGGTAAGTTCAGCACCTCTTCTTGGAACCTGGTAAAGAAGAAAACAGTTTAACATTCGATAATAGTTAACATTCACGGATTGCAAATTCAGTGGCAAGTCAAATATAAATTCATTGATTTTGAAATATGGGCGAACACTCCGTATTTCTTACTTGCTTATGTCCTTGAAACGTACGGCAAGAAACTTCTTGGCTGCATCTGTAAGTGGCTGTACCGTATCACCCATTGAAATGGTAGAAGGAAGATCCAGATAGAGCAAGGCTGATTCACAAGTCATTGGTAAGTTCCGCAATACCCGGCTGCAGTACCTCATACATGAAGCAACTTCAAATTTGTCGGCAGCCATTAGCACATCCAGCAAATCTGAAGGTTTGGTTCTTGGTAGAGAATTACTGTACATAAAGTTCAGCAGATCCATGAGGGCAGCTTCATCTGCTCACAATAGTGGAGACCCAAGCCATGGTAAGTTCAATTAATTAATTCAAACAGGTATCTAAAACAGATTAAGGACGAGAAACTGATAAATATTATCATTTCATTTCAAGAGAAGAGATGAGATATTTGAGCGGAGCAATTGAGGCTTGCTTCATGTACACAGACCCTATTCAAAGATCAGAGAACGTGTTCCATAGCTTGTAATAAACCAAAAGAAAGCTTTTTTGTATCCAAAAAGAGAGTTTTCAGTTTCAAAACCTCTACTGAAAGACGAAATAAATAGGCAAATACAATCTGCATTTAATCCTAATAAGATCTAATCATTTAAGTAAATTATTTTTGAACAGCAAATTAGCAGCAAGAATATGTATCTATGTTTACCTGAGGCATGGATTTGTATGGTTACATGTCGCTGCTCTGACTCTTTCGTGCCATTTGAGAACAACTATAAAAGAGGAGATAAAACATTGAAAAATCTACATCTGAGAAGTAGACAAAGAAAGAGACAAACCATATTAAACATAACTTACCTTATAAAAGAAGGGACTCTTTGCGGCTAGAATTGGAGAACTGATGTGTATCGTCTTCACTTGAACATGTGAACAGTCTATACTTGAGGATGTTTCATTGGCCTGAGTTACTTCATCGTCTGTACGAATATCCCATTCATTTTGTTAAGATGCAGAACAAGACCTACTAAATGGATAATCACGGTGTCCAAAATTCCAGTTATTAAATTTAATGAAATATGGTGAATGCAGAGGAGTTATAGACATCAACTAAAAAGCTGTGCCATACTTCAGAGTGCCATTCAGAGATTTCGAAAAATAATGGAAAATTTCAAATTGATGGTCGAGAAAATTCTTTTAACAATAGAGGATAGAGCAAGAACAGATTGTTCATACCAACTTGATTTGTAGCCAATTCCACAACTGCAGGCGTCTCTTCGATCATTGCCACAATTTCCTCTTCCTGATTTCCATAATCTTCCATATCAGGCATACTACAATTTAAAATCTGCTCTTCACGTTGCATGGTCACAGCTGCAGCTCAGTTCAATAAAGCAATGGACTAACTCAGCAACTTCATGTTGTGTATAAAGGAATGACTTTTAAGCATCCATGCCAGTTCATAAGAACTGTCAAAAGATATGAGTGGCCTCTAAACAAAGAAGTTCACAATTGGCATAATTAATTAAGCAAGCATCAGAAATTCTCACCACTAGACATAAAATATATAGATTAAATTTACATGTTAACCCGTATTTGGCCCCACCTCAGTTGTTATAAGCAACTATATGTAAACTGGTCACGTTAGCGAAATAAATCAGAATTCCACTCAGGAAATGGGAGAAAACAAATCCATTTGGAACAAAGACCACCCCACCAAACCAGCCCCACCCCACAGAGAGAGAGAGAGAGAGTCCATAGATTTTATGACAAAGATTTAATTACCAGTTATTGACCGACATGTGATTGAGAGGGAAAAAAAATCTTGATAATATGGCCTGCATCAATGATCAATTTTAAGAAATCCATTTCATATCCCTGTGTTATCCTTAAAGTCCGTTTCAACAAACTTGACAAAATATCAATTCAACTTTGTACAAGACAACATCAAAATGTTGCATCAATTCAACTATGTTTGCAGTGAAAAGAAAAGGGCTACCCAGCAACGTGTGAGAATAAGTACAAGAAGGATTCATATATAGAACGATACAGGATGATGGTGATCAAAACACGAGGAAAGGAGAATCCAACATATGGAGCTAAATACACTCTTGCAATCCTTGCAAGAAAGCCAGAGTGCACAGGTATGCTGGAGTCAATACAAAACTAGTGATGAAGATGTACATAGACAACCAACTTTAGAAGTGATTCTGAAGCAGAACGTGTGGATGTAAAAGAGGTGCAACCGAAAGCTCCTGATTCAGCCAATTACGCTAAAATTGCCATGCCGGATCACAAATTTCCCATCAACAAGGGATTAAGAAAAGAAAATATATTTTGTTACACAGGCATCTCTATTCCATTTTTACGTGTACATGCAGCAAAGCCCTAATTCTAAATCTCGAATTCTTGATGATAAAAATTAACATCAATTCATCACAAACAAATAATCATATCAAGTTCCAAGACTTGCAGACAAAGCTCCTTAAAACTAAATCTTATTCACACAATATATTTTCCAAGAAAAACAGATAATTTATAACCATCAATAATTCCCCAAAATCCTTTCTGTAACAAGAAATTCAGAAAACTCCCAATCCACAACCTTAAACAAAAATCCACAAAACCTGTTAACACTAAAGACCC
The DNA here is from genome assembly GCA_903798375.1 of Fraxinus sp. D2006-0159. NCBI lineage: Eukaryota > Viridiplantae > Streptophyta > Magnoliopsida > Lamiales > Oleaceae > Fraxinus > Fraxinus sp. D2006-0159. Next base: position 11,412 of record CAIGRQ010278168.1, read on the forward strand.
AACACCATATCCAAAGATTCACAACCAAAATCAAACACCATCAAAATCTCATTTGCCAAAAGAATTTGAAGGCGAAAGATAAACAAATTATACATATAACAACTTTAACAATAATTGGTACCAATAGCTGTGTTAAGATGATCATTCCGTCGGCGCTTGCGGTTTCGAGCCCAACCTGAGAGGCTCTCGACCGGTTCGGGCTTGGAGCTGGGTGAGTCGGGTTGTATCTGGATCCGGAGAATTCGATCCGAAAAGTTGATATCATTGAACGCAAATGCGAAGTCCAAGGCCGAGTCCGACGACCCACCGCCGAATGAGCAGACGGAGTCCATTAACTTTATTCCAGAATTAAACAGGTTCACTTTTTGCAATTTTTGTATATATCCCTATAATTAAAATTGCATATACACCTTTCAATCCTTGGTTACATGGGTGGATGTGTGCGTGAAAGATTTTAGAGAGAAAGGAAGAAGAGAGCTGTAAAACAAGAGGGACGTAACGGAAGGTTTTGAGAGAGAAATGAGTTTTCATTTCTTTTTATTCTTACAAGGAACAAGCGAATGCTTATTCAGTTTATTTTATTGGAAATTGCACCATTGGTGCCCAATCTATTATTTTATTATGTCTTTAACCTTTAAAAAATAGAAAGTTGCTCCCAAATGTTTCATCGTGTAAATCCAATCCTTGAAGACACAAAGTGTTCAATTTCGAGGTAATCATGTGGCATTCGCATGAAGTGCGGGTTATTATGGATAATGTTGATATTCAATCTGCGATCTCACCAATACGAGCACCGACCTGGGGGTAATTCGACCTCATTAAATACAATTTGTTATGTGCATTAAATTCATGTTAATTTAAGGTCGGGTATTTAAGGTCAGCTCGTACTAATGACCGTCGTTATTGAGGAGACATAATGATTAGAGATTCCTTATACACTATCAAACATCTAATCAATCAATTACATTTGGATATGCTCATGACAGAACCTCCTAATTCCACCAATCATATGCCTTAGCTTCATTAAGTAATTCATTAATTGTTGGGGACCAAATGTAAGATAAACTCATGATGACCTGACAAGCTGATCTTATTAAATAATTCAAACGTGTCTATGATGTACTTTCTCAGCTCAGTACTGTAGCTGATAAGACAAGAAAATGATATATACATGCATATCTCTCACTATAAAAATGTTGAAGGTATCCTCAAGAAGGGAGATGATTCTAAACACTTGAGATTTCAAACATCTCCTTTGGCAAAAACAAAGGAAAACACTTGTAGTTTACAAGTCATTATCAGTAAAAATCCTCATTTACATTCTAAGTTGGCTTGAATTTTGTACATACAATTTTCGACATCNAAAAAGGATGAAGGTATCCTCAAGAAATGGGAGAATTCTAAACACTTGATATTTCAAATATCTCCTTTGGCAAAAACAAAGGAAAACACTTGTAGTTTACTCTTGTAATTTACAAGTCATTATCAGTAAAAATCCTCATTTACATTCTAAGTTGGCTTGAATTTTGTACATACAATTTTCGACATCAACAGATAATAAGTGACAGTTGTAAATCATACAAAATATATTGATGAAAAGTATATTTGATTAGCTTAAATTACACTTTAAGCGTTGTCAAGTATGTACTTAAGTTAGTGTTGAACCCCCAAAAAAGTTGGGGAGCGAAGCTATAATCACAACTTGATTAGATTTTTTTATCGATTTGGTGTTTACTAATTGTATATTTAGGAGTCAAGAACTATTTCAAATCGTGGCAAATTCTGAATACGAGATATGAGATCAAAAATAACATGACTCCATAAATTCAAAAATAATGTAAGGTTGGGGATTAAGTTGCTCTTTTCTTAAGGTTGGAGACTGACTTAAAACTGTACCAATAATTTTGTAATTATTGTTAATCACGCCTTCTATTTCGTAATTATTTTATGTACAACGCATAAATTCTCATAAAAATGATTTCATATAACAAAAAAGTTACATACTTTATTGTGCTCTTAAATTACTATTACTCATTTGCTTAACCCATCGTTGGTTTATTATTACATGATCCTAAAATTACGTTATCTTAAGCTAATTAAAAAGTTAGTTACAATTCGAGATGTTAATTGGTCATGTAATAATGAAATTAAATTATTAAAAAAGAAATTTAATAAATAAGAAGAAATTATTATGGTTTTCCTTTTAATCTCTCGTGTATGTAAATTGCAATACTCTTTCATATATTTATTTAATCATGAGAATGGGTTGGTCTTTAAAATATAATCACTAAAGTTTGAGGTGCATGTGTAGATTGACTATAGTTTGAGGGGCAAAGGGGAATTTATTAAAAATTAAATTATATCTGAAAGGACATGTGGCAAGCATGCAACAATTGGGAACCTTTTGGAGGTTGACAAGCTCGTGTTATAAATGTGTGCTTCTCGTTGCTCTGGCTTGTGGGACCCACAACGATGCTCTTTCATTTGTTTTTGCTTTTTTATTTTAAAAATAATTAGAACTGTTCCCTTCAAGTTCAACCTTAAAGATTTGATCCTTCTCTAATTTATTCTTATGTCCAATCTCATTCTTTTTAAGCAAAACTAGTGAATGCTGATGTAGTGTAAGTAATAATGTTAGTTTTAGTTTTATGAGATTTTATCTTCAAACATCTTCTCTATCCAAATAAATAGTGGAGCCTGTCTATACTTTAAGTTCCCTTCAAAGACAAAACGAAGGCTTTAAACTATAAAAATAGTGTGAAAAGGGTAGAAATATATTTCCAATAAATTTGATAAGGGGTCTAGTAAGTACAAAAAACTGGCAAGACATACAACTCTCTTCATTTCTTCGACTTTAATCAAATTACTGACAATGCCAATTACGTCACAGCAAGCTGAAAAGTTACCAACATCCCAGCTATCTATCTTGTTAGGATTTACAAATTTCTGTCGAACAATATAAATTTGTTTAAAGTGATAAGAAATATAAGTAATTGCACGTGAATTTATATCTAAGGTCGGATCAGCACAAAGTGAACCTTGTCATTAAAGTTTCACCTTCTATTTTGAACATATATATCATCTCCATTTCCAGCTTTCTACATCAATTTGATGGTTAAAGATTAGTTGAAGTCTTTTCACCCACATCAACAAAACAATATTTTGTGAGGAGACGTGAACTACATGTGTTAATAGACCATCTCGTTTTTCTTAGTTGAAAATTTAGACCATAAGTTATAACACATCATAAGCAACTAAAGCTGAAAATGATGAATTAATATCTATTTGAAAAATATCTCAGAATCCAACACATCAAAACCAATCAACAAGAATTTGAAAAAGGTAGAGAGAAAAAGAATCGACATTTGCTTCACAAATTTTATTTGCTTTCTTCTGTTGGACCTTTTTAATTAAATACTAAGTACTAATTATGGGACGAACAAAGGCATAAAATATAAGTTATATCCCACATCAATGATATTTAACACTCATCCAATTGTATTAATCATTTCAAATTTCAAATTAAGAATGGATACACGTGCACACAAATATACACACAAAATATTCCATACAGTATATAACCATATCCACAGGTAATACTAATTTAAAAAATTATATTTGAAATACTACTCCAATATTGTAAACAATGTGTTTTATGTTCTGTTTCAACATGTACTAACTTCTAAGATTAGTACACACTCGAGCATATGTTATAATAAAAAGCAAATATCCATGAACTGATTTTTCAATATGATAATACACATTGTAGCATTTTCGCACAATTTAGTAGCAGCCATGAGAAATACATATCAAGCAAAAGGAAAAGCACCAAGTTAAAAGAGAAATAAAACTAAGTTATTTTTAAATACACTGAGTGTGAGAAACAATGATTTGAATTTATTTAACACGCAAAATTCATAGCATTAATACGCAAAAAATTAATAAAAAAATAAACAGAGAACAAAATATTTTATAGTCATTGAATCAAATGGAAACACCAATAGTATTGATGAGCAAGCATATATGTGTATGTCATACCTGCTAAGTCAAGATTAGCTAGATGTTCATGATTCTTCATTATAAAGAATTATTAAAAGTTTGACCCTTGGGCCCACTTCAAAGAAACACTGTCACACTTTCCAGAGGAAAAATATAAAAACAATTAAATTGCATCAAGAAGTAAACTGTAAACATGCAATACTTATTCCAAAAAAAAGGATAAAACATGTAATAAAATTGTACTTTTCCAGATTCTCGTATAATAAAAAATAAATAACACAGTATACGTAAATAGAACATATTTCTTGTCAGAGAAATTCAATCTTTATCTCTATAGAACTAGAAGCAAGATGTCAAGTTTTCGAGATTTCAGCAATGAACAAGTTAGGAACGAATAACAAATTTAAAGACCTGCACATTAAAATTTTTCGAATTTTACCAAATATTCATTTCCTTGAATCTATTGATCATCAAAACCCATTTCCTTGAATCTATTGATTATCAAAACCCATATGACTAAAAACATCTAATCAACACAATCAAAGACCATTTTTCTTGTTCTTCCCACAAAAAAAGGAAAAAGAAAAAAAAAAAAGATTTTTGCTCGCAATAACATGTGGAAGGAAGAGGAACTTGAGATCGATGTGTTAATCTTTCTGTCCTTGAATTGATTTTTCAGTTGATACACATAGATCCGATCAACCAAATCCACATTTAACAAGTGGATTTCAATTTTCAGAGATGATAAAGAAGCATAAATGACATCATTGACTGAATTTTGGGAGCCACAATTTTGGTTAGTGGAAGAAATGAAAAAGAATAAAGATTTAGGGATCACCACAAATAATGTCTATCAACGTACCAATAGTGCAAGAGAAGAGACGATTAGAAGACAGTAATTTTGGTGGGCAGAAGGAACAACTGTATAGAGAAAATGGAAACATATATGAAATAATGAAGAGAGAGATTGAGATTGCGAGTGAAAATGGGGAAAAATGAATGAAAAGAGAGATTAACCACATGTTTAAGAAAAACCTAATTGTTACACCCATCCACTTGCAAACAGCTCGACTAACATGGCTTACTTCACCACGGCTAGGTTTACATGGCCATTCGGTAAGGAGAAGTGTTGTAAATATGATATTATTTATGAATGATTTTTATATCCGTGTAGCCCTAATCATTATGATCGTTGTATCATTTGTAGCCATAATTCTTCCATATAAATATGAGTCTTTGATTTTTAATAAAACACACAATTTTTTCTAATTTTCTCTCCATTTCTTTCTATTTTATAACAAAATTCAATTTCTATCGGAATAATAAAAGTGATAATGTACAACTTTAACGTTGAGATTTGGCCATGGAATTGGTTGACTAAAGGGCTTTAACTTAGAGTTCTTCTAGATGCTCATTCCTTACCAAAAAAGTAATATTATCCATCAAATTTCGACGCAGCTGACTTGATCAACAAAATCAATTGCATCAAGTCTTATAAAAATAATTAAGGATTCCAAGACATTTTTTTTTTTTTTTGAAATATCTAGTAAGTTGGATTAGAAGATAACTTGGTACTGAAAAAGAAGGAAATATTTTAAATTTTATCCTAATGCTCGCCAAACATGCATTTTGATGCTAATCCGAATGTTACTACTTAAACTTTATTCTGAATTTGTATATCATTAAGTGATGTCTTTCATAGCTCCCCACCCAAAAAAACCAATAGTGAGCCGACCAAAAATCTGGCTTGTGAGCCCATCAAAATCCTTCTGATTTGTTAGTTAGAAAAATCCGGCTTGTGAACCGTACATGACATCTCCCTCTTTTACTTTTGGTTAGATATTAAATGCAAAAATTGATGTAAAGACAATTTCGTCAACTTATCCCGTCAATCGATCAACTTTTCTCCCGTCCACAACCTTTTGTTACGTGTTGTTTGACAAAATTTTAAAAAGTTATTGAACAATTAAAGTCAAACTAATGATTAATTTTAACAATGCATTACATGAACTGCATTCTATGGTGGGATTGGCAACATCGAGGTGGGGGCTACAAAGGTAGGGCGTTATTCAGATGTGGTAGGGATACGATGGAATTAATTTCATATTTATTTTTTCTTACGTGAGTTTGAAAGAAAATTTGCGCTCTTGACGCTCATTGTGACAGAAAATGTGAACATGGACGAAATCGCACCTAAAGAAGAAGGTTGAACACTTAAATATCAATAAACAAAAATAAATGGTGAAACTATGACCATATCCAAAAGTTAACTTCTTGTGTAGCTTGTCTTTTTGACATTAAAGGGTGGGGTACGGATGACAACCGAGTCGAACGGCTCGTCGGCTAGTAAAAAAGACGAGCCCGAGCCCGAGTGGAGCAGACAGGCTCGTTAAGCGAGCCGAGTCGGCTTGACTCGTATTTTGACGAGCGGCTTGTGGGCGAGCCAACGAGCTTGCCCACGACATCAATAATATGGTTTATTATTTTTTTTAAAAAATGCATATTCTAAAAAAAGGACGAGCTCGACCCGCAAGTAACGAGCCGAGCTCGTGGGTATATGGGCCGAGCCGAGCCACCACTAGGGTGGGGTAATTGGCAAAAATGTACCTATCATTTGCATTCGTTGCTTAAATAGTTCTCATCATTTCAAATTTGATATTTGCACCCTCATTTCAAACCTTTTTTTGTGGAATTGATCCTTTTCGTCACGTTCCATTAATTCCACTGTGAAATTAATGCAAGGAATTCACTCAGATTATTTGAAAAGGGCAAGTAAGTGAAGTCACTATATCTCTTCCTCTCTAAAAGTTTTTTTTGGTGAATATCATCCTTATGGTTTGATGTAATTTACAAGTTTAGACATCAGCTCAAAATGTTGTCGGCTAATATCATTCCTTATCCTTTAACCATTTGGCACAAATAATCATTAAGAAGCTATGTAGTACAAGTTCTCAATATTAAGCTACTATATTAGATACAAAGTACCATAGTAAAAAAATTAAATTAACCTGCCACATAATATATAATTACATTTTTAACCAACCAAACATGATCTCAATATTTCTGATATGCTAAACTGCCTGCTATTTATATTGCATTGAGCTGTTAGACAAAAATTGATAAAATCTATAAAAAAACATTTACATCGGTCTGAATTTTAAGAATTTTAAAATAATTTGGGTATCCCTACATCCCTAGGTGGCATTTGGCGGTGGCAAAGTGGTGCAGGTCTCTTGTTGTGACCTGTTTGGCCACACTTCTTTCTCTTCATCTTCAACTCCACCCTGCTTGCATTTCCTGTTGATAACCTAGCATTGCTTGAAGATGCCTCAGCATTACTTGTTGAGCTCATACCTTTACGTTCATTAGCTTCCTTTCGTCTAGCCTTGTTTGGTCTCTCTTTCTAGTTTAGAAAGGTGGATTCAAGGGGTCGAAACTTGGATTAGACCATAAATCTAGAAATGTCGTTCTAACATACATTGTCTTCTTGTAGATGTCATCTATGTAGTCAATAGCCTTCATTCCCCTTGAGATTAAGGATGCAATCGCATGGCAACAAGGGATCACAGTCAACTGCCAAGCTCGATAAGAACACGTTTTTGCTTTGATATCCACTACATTTAGGGTTCCAATGTTGTACCTGACTTGGAACTTTTCATTGCCTCAGTAATCTGCATAGTCTCTCCTATTCTTGTACACCATGCTACAGCTATGAACACCATTGATAGTCTTAATTTCGAAGCTTAATTTATCCTCTTGTTTTGTTGCCTACAAAACCCATGAGCATGTTTGTTTTCAGGTAGCTCTCAACCTCTTAGCATCATTTTTCAAATCTTTGATCTCCCTATCATACCACACTGAATGCTCAGTAATAGCATCTTTCAAAACCTTCTTTCACTCAAATATTTGCCTTGCCAATCCAATTCACTGAGTGTAAAAAATTAGTTTGAAAACTAAAGCCAATAATTACAAAAGCTACTTCCTTTTCAATACAAACCTCAAGGAATTAGTTGATCGATTCAACAAGGGTCGACTACCCGGAGTAAAATCGATTTATAAAAAACCACAACCAATTTAAAAAATTGAAAATAAAACTTACTGGCGTCGACATTGAAGTTGTCGGTGTCAAAATAGCAGTGGGAAAGTGATAGTGGAATGGGTTCAAGGGGTGGCTTCTTCCCTTTGGAGAATTTTGGAAATGATCTTCTTGTTGTGTATATAAAGGTTTAAATAAGGTATTACATAATATTAAATGACACTTTACCATTTATCGGCTTAAAATACTATCAATTTTTTCATCAAATTTTTTCCCTCTATATCATTTTGTATAATTTCTTGTGTACCATTTTATGTACATGTAGTATAATTCTTTTGGAAAAGTGAGGTTTGGTGTGGCTTATTCAATTTGGGGATTTTGTAGGGTTCCAATTCTCCTTTTATTTTTATGAATGGCCACAATAAAACTATGCAATTTAGTTTAGTATATACAAGAATTCCCCCACANTTAATTACTTTAAAGTCAAATGTTGATGTTGGTATTCTTTTAGATGAATTAAGACTTAATAAATCACACAAATGCATGTTTAATGGAGTTTTCAAGATAGAAGAAAGGGTTACGGATCAGCACTGTTTTCAGTTGAGGTCTAAAAGTGTCAATTATAGCAACGGTAAGGATGATATTCACCAAAAACTTATAGATGGAAAAAAAAAAATATAGTGACTTGACTAATTTACCCATTTCAAATAATATATGAGTGAATTCCATGTATTTATTTCACGGTGGAATTAACAAAACGTGATGGAAAGGACCAATTCAGCAAGAAATGTTTGAAATGAGGGTGAAACTGTCAAATTTAAAACAATATGGACTATTTTAGCAATGAATGCAAACTATATGGACGTTTTTCTGCTAATTACTCTTAAGAGTGTCTTTGATCGACTTTATTTTTCATGAAAAATGTTTATTTTCCATCGAAGTTTTTATTTTTTAAGTGTTTGATTGATTTTTTCATGAAAATTATTTTCAAAAAAATTGGTCACGTGACCATGTTTTCCTAAAAAAACAAGAGAAATATTTTCTTTATGGGGATACATTTTTATTTTCTAAGCAATTCGGACTTTCCAAAAAGTAAACTTTATGGAAAAGTACAATATTTTTAAAATTAAAAATTAAGTTAATCAAATACATTTAATTGACAATTTTCATGCAAATAAGCCTAAAACTTATTCCATGCTAACCATCAAACACACCTTAATAATCTTTCTCGAAATTATGTTTGATTTATAGAGGAAGAGTTTTTAACAATATTATATTTGTATAACAATTTTGAAATGAAAATTTTAAAATATTTGGGATCGACATATTCTCAGTATTAAAAAAAAATGTAGTTTATATTATGAGGGTACCTATCCCCTTTTTCTAATTCAAATTTGGAAAATGTTTCAATCAATTTGATCGATGTGTTGGGACAGCAGCCCAGAACTATATATATTGCTTAAAACTTTTCTTATGGGCCAATCTAGAAATGCTTAACAACAGAAATAGAATCCATATCATCCATATGTCTCGAAGCATAAATTTTGCGTTAAAGTTTTTTTTTTTTTTTTTTTTTTTTTATGGGTGGAGGGCAAATACACAATTATTTTGTTAATATACCTCCCGTCGCATCTCCACCTATTGTATATATTACATGCACACTCGAACACAAATTGTTAAACGTCAAGATCACCACATCAAGAAAATGGCATGTGATCGTGGCACTCCAATGATCAAATCCACCATTGAAACAAGTATATAGAGGATTGGACATGGGAGAAACAATCATAAAGGATTTTGGCTTTAGTTTAGATTTAGAATAATGTAAACCTTAGTCTTTACCTGTTCATGGCTATTTATAGAGATATAGTCCTAGTAGAATTAGGTCAAGATTATGTAACCCTAATTTCACGTGTCACATTGTAGTTGGTCCTTGGAGTCTTGGTTGTGCTATGGTATATTCCCTTTGTTATATTTGTTTTATAGGACTAAAGGTGTGTTTGTCTCCCATCAATGAGAGAAAAATAGAGTAATGAATAGTATTTTTTGGAGAATGTGTGGGTTGAAAATTAAAGTAATGTTATTGGTTTGTGTAGAATATTTTATTGAGTGAATATGTGGTGGAGATTGTTTACTGTAGCAAACAGGGTTTGATAAAATGGATGACAAACAGAGACTAAGTTACCTTTTATGAAATGATTTTCTAAAATTTTTCTTGATCTCCAAGGATCCCATCTAATAAGATAGTTTCCATGTAGAATTCTTCTTTCCCAATTTGTCTGCCCTTTGTTTCAAAAATCACAAATTCGATGGCCTTTGCCAGTCGACATTACTTAGATAAAGCTTCCGACAATCAAGGGGTTCGACCAGTGTTCAAAGCTTACATGATGAAGGTGAGGGATGACTTAATACTGTCGAAGGCAAGGTTTAATGGGTCAACGACCTCACTCATTATCAGGATTAGGAATGAGGATCACTTGCATTTGCCATGTAGTATATATTACGTGAAAGTTCTAGGTGGCCTTAGCTTACTTGGTGGTGCTTAAATGGAACCTTCGCAGATTTTGAGGTGTAACAACCGTCAAAATCAACAATTTAAACGATCGATTACAAACCTCCCGAACCTCAGCCAAAACCATGCTATTCTTCTTTCATGCTTCAATTCTTTCTCATACATTTAAAATCAACTTTTATTAGAAGATTGCGACAAAATTCTTCTCAGTTTCTCCTTCAATTTTGCCAAGAATCAGAAACTCTTCATCTCTATTTTCAAGTAATATGATAAAATTTATTTCTTCTTCATAGTTTTTAATTTTCGGGATTTCAACTGTTCGCAGTGTAAATGTTTAAATTTCGGTGTCAATTAATTTAATCTTCAGTTTCTACTCTTCATGTTGGAATAAATATAAAGAATGGAAGAAGACAACAAGATAATGGTAGCAACAACACTGTAATAAAAATAGGCTTGAACACATAATTATCGTCGTCAAATTATTGCCCCTTCTAGGATTATATGAGTACTTAAATGCAAATGGTTTGTAGGATTTAAACAATTCTTTAACAAGAAGAACACTTGAGCACTTGTATTTTCTTCCAAAAACTTGGGAACACTAAAAGTTTGAACGTGAGATTGAATTGAAATGATGGCATTATATATGAATTTTGATTGAAGATTTAAATTATGTATTATTGAAATATATCACCTATTTATAGGTTTCAATTCACATCCCTCGAAATAGTACCAATTTTTCATGAGAAGTTTAGATTTTCATAAAAAACCTAAAGAATTAAACTAAAAAACCAACCTTAACTTTTTTCATGACCCCCCATGGCTCAAGCCATTAGGCTTCCGTTTCTTCATAAGCAGGCCATACGCACACATGGCCTTAAAGCCCATTTGGATTGAGTATTATTGATGTTTGGCTTTTGCTTTTCTGGTGGCTGCTTAAATTTTTTGATGATCTTGCATGGATTGGTTATTTATTTCTAGTACTGTTATGATATTTGTTTTTATTATATATTGACATGCTATGACACTATTTAATCGAGAGGTTAAACACATTATGTAATTTTGCCTTTTTAAAGAACATTTTTCTTAAGCTTACTAAATGCTTATATAAAAATTTTAAGGATTATTTCAAGTGTACAGAAAAACTTTTCACAGAAATTTTACACCCCCTCACATGCAAAAAAAACCCCACCCCACTCTGTATTGTGAGTGTCTGTGAAATTACCCATCCCCCACCCCTTCTGTAAGTGTAGCACTGTTCAAATTTTAAACTGATATTTAGATTTATTCCATACTATTTTGTGCCAGACATAAATTAAGTTGTGCATTTAATTAAAATATCACACTGTGTAAGTCTATGTTAGAAGACAAATTTATAAATGTTCACACATTCATAATTACTACTGATTATTATCTACACATTTTGTGGGATTCATTACTGTTTTTCTTTATAAACCATTTATAAATTTGTCAAATAAAGGCTAATATCGATGACTTACTCGGGCATCATGTACAAATCTCTATATTTTTTACTCATGTAGATAGAATTATTATCTTCTGTTGACCTCAAAAAATGGACTCAACAGATGCCGAGCCCACTCTTGCCACGTCAGTACGGACCCGGCATGTTTTTATCGACATAAGGACGATAGTTAGGCTTGACTGAACGCGGGAGGCACTTTTCGGCAAGAGACAGAACTGTTCAGACTCCGAAAAGATTATGGGAAGACAATCACGCTATCAATGATCACCCTATCAAGACAATCGAAAACCAATTTCTTTCTTGTAATGAAATATGCGGAACGATAGACATGATAAAGATGACGTTTGTGTAGAAACTTTTATATATTTGCTACTTTGTTTGTAATGTAAAGAGCCACCAAAAATCCCCTCCTTTTTTCTACAAAGTGAACCTATTTATACTATTTTAACCGATTTATCCGTAGACACGTGGTTACATCCCAACGCCCGAAGCCTCACAT
>CAIGRQ010278173.1:0-12135 GCA_903798375.1 Fraxinus sp. D2006-0159
TTTTTTTTTCGTTTTTTTTTTTAATTTGAGAGAGAGAGAGAGAGAGGCACACACCAGTTTTGAAAGTTCAACAGCAACTTATATTGAATATTACATTCTAGATGTATGTAGTTTAGTGGTCTATCATTGTTCTTTTTAACATTTTCCTCAACAACGTTGTTATCCGGCTACTGTTATTGTCCACAGAATCATGTGGTTTTTGTCCACTGATGGTTATACCTTTCATCGATGGCCAGAATTGTTGGCCAATATTAGTGATTGCAACTTGAAATCGAGGTCAATAAGAAATTATTATACGCATCTTATGCATGCATGCTATGCTAAAATAATTGCTTATAAGTTGATTTTCAAGCAATCTTAAAAAGAAATGAACTTTTTTCTAAGAAAACTAGAAATGATTTAACTTATTTTGAGTAGTAAATCATACACTATTCACAATCGTATTTGAACTTAGCAAAACATCCTAGTAAGCCCCCATCAACATGAATTCATTATAGTTAGTTATCGATAATATTTATTATTTATATTCTTATAAGTGATGTTCAATACTGACGAGTTTTGATGAGTGAATTATTGAATATTTACACGATCAGAACTCAAAAGGCTTTTGACTTGATGTATTATTCTCGTACTTTTGTTACCTCAAGCCCTAAAGCAAAAGTAACTTTAACTTTTAAACACATTTGTCATGAAAATTATGATAATTATGCTATAAACAGGAGTGGAAAAGGCCTCCCAATTACACAATACAATTATTAATGCCATATTTTAATTACAAATTAAAAATTAATATCGTTTGAAATAGTCCGAGCCTCTTATTCAATTTTTGTTTCTCAGCATTGCAAGGGAACATTTTATTAAAATAGTTCACCTTTAATAAATTATTTTGTATTAAAAAATATATAAACTCTTTTAGCACTTTCATTAAAAATTATTCTGATTTTTTTTATGATCAAGAAATTGATTAATATATGATTAGGTAATCGATGTTTTATTTTTGTTTTTCTCTAATGTTTGAATTTGACCATTTTTTTCTATATAAAATTATAACGCGTGACGGAAATGTTAAAACGGGCGGCATTAAAGAACATTATAATTGAAACATTAGAAAATGAAAAGAGACTTCCTCAAAATGGAACTCAAGAGATCATCTGAAAAATTGAAACATCTTAATAGCAAGAAAAAAAGAAAGCAAAGTGATTCTTTTAATAGCAACAAGTGAAATGAGAGCAATCTAAATCGCGAAACGAGATTGTGGAAGAGTATAGCATAGTGAATGTTGTATCCTAGATGATGAAATTTCAGTAGTTGAAAGCATCACTAAATTACTTTTTGACCCTAATAATACGAGTATTTTTCGAATTTTGTATTTCATCAAATAAAAAAAAAAGCGTATAAGGTTGCATGAGTTTATCACAACCTTAAAACGATAATTTCGAATGGTATTTTAAAACGAAATTGATGTACTTATGTACTTAGTTCATTGAACCTTGCTATATTTAAAGAATTTTGGTTCACAGAATTTATATAGGGATATTTGGCCGTTTGTGGTTGAAACGTGAAAAATAAATAAATAAAAATTTGAACAACACATGCTGCACTGTAAAAATTATGTGAAGAAACCCTGTACACTTAGAATCATTCTAGTTCTTTCTAAATCCTTGACAATGAGTCAAAAACATGTACCATAGATCCTAGAGACAAGCTGGGCTCCTGGTAATTATCAACGGCCACCCAATTATCCACCCATCGGTTTCAACGTACACATACACTTTATCTTACAAATTAAATAAAGGGCCAATCAACCAATTTTGATGAAGTTTTGATTAAATTCTAGTTTGATGCAACTTAAAAATTTGATAAAATATATATATTATAATCAAAAATTAATTTTAACTACATATTTAATCAGATTTATAAATTGGAGGATAGTTAGACGATAGAGAGACGTGTACTCATCATGAATATTAGAGCCTAGAAATCGTTTATCTAAGTTTAGAACATTTTATTGTAGTTGCATATGAATTTGATAATTCGTCACGTGATCTACATGTATCCTCTTTATGAAAACGACCCCACCATCATACCATGCCCCCACAAGCCCACCTCTTTGCCCTCCTACCTTCTTACCTCCGTTCCCTACCCGCAGCCTACCCACTCCACGTACTAAACAAAGAATTTTCTTACAAATGAAAAAAGCAACCAAATTCAAAACGTAACGCCCGCACCGCGTTCTTCTTGTTCAACCATTCTTTTACAAAGTCAAACCTCACCATCCTCTATATATACCCCTCCTATTCCCCATCTCGATAAGCAAATCCAGAAAAGCAGAACTCTCCATTTTCACTCATTACTTGTTCTTCTTAAACACTATCATCAACTCAACAACACAATATTCATACATAAACACAGATACACACACACACAAAAGAAGATGAGGAGTTCAAGACCTTCTTCTCCCTTGCATTCTCAGCACTCTATTTCTCCTCCTTCGACACGTCGTCACAATTTCTCAGAAACATTAATGGAGGAAAACATTGATTACGCTGAAATGATAGTCACCAAATGGGATTTGGATGGTCCAACATACAGAAAAATGTCCACTCTCTTTGGTGATGATAGAAAGGAGGCCGAAAGATTTATCGAAGGGGTGACTGGCTTGAGAAACGCCATGCACTACTATGTAAAGATAAATTCGAGCTCTGAAAAACTCATCAGAGCTCAAAGATTGATGCAAGTTGCAATGAAGAGGTTGGAAAAGGAGTTTTATTCTATTTTGTCTTCAAACAGAAATATTCTTGATGCTGAATCTGTCTCGGTTCGGAACTCGAGAGGTTCGACCAGGTCCAGTCTTTCAGATTTCTTGGAAGATGAAGTTGAAGGTGATGAAATTATTGAAGATGGGAATTCTGTATCTGAAGCTGATAAGGCTTCTTTAATGGCTATAGCAGATTTGAAGAGCATAGCGGATTGTATGATTCGATCTGGGTATGGAAAAGAATGTGTTAGAATTTACAATTTAATCAGAAAATCGATGATTGATGAGAGTTTGTACAATTTGGGAGTCGAAAAGATGAACCCTTCTCAAATTCAGAAAATGGATTGGAATGTTCTTGAAGCGAAAATCAAAAGCTGGTTACACGCTGTGAAAATTGCTGTAAAAAATCTGTTTTACGGCGAGAGAATTCTATGTGATTCAGTCTTTTCTTCTTCAGAAAAAATTGCAGAATCGTGTTTTACAGAAATCTTGAGAGATGCTGCAGTTAATTTATTTGGATTCCCAGAAAATTTCGCCAAATCGAAGAAAATATTAGCCCCAGAGAAAATGTTTCGCGCACTTGATCTCTACGAAGCAATCTCAGATCTTTGGCCAGAAATTGAAATGATTTTCTCTTACGACTCATTGTCGGCGGTGAAAGCTCAGGCGTTGGCTTCACTTGTGAAGCTCGGTGAGTCAATACAAGTTATGCTCGATCAGTTCGAGTTAGCCATTCAGAAGGACTCCTCGAAAACGCCTTCAACCGGCGGCGTTCATCCCTTAACTCGTTACGTGATGAATTATTTGGTCTTCCTCGGAGATTACAGCGGCGCAGTGTCGGACATATTGGCGGACTGGCCATTGAATGTTCAAACTCCGCTGCCAGAATCTTATTTCTCGAGTCCTATATCTGGTGGCGCCTCCGCGGAAGATCCTTCATCCTCCGTCACCGTCCGCCTGGCGTGGCTGATTTTAGTCCTGTTATGCAAGCTCGACGGCAAGGCCGAACTGTACAATGACGTGGCTTTATCTTATCTGTTTTTGGCAAACAACTTAAACTACGTCGTTTCCAAAGTCCGGAACTCGAGTTTGGGGATCCTGATGGGATCCGAATGGATTTCGAATCACGAGTCAAAGGTCAAACAATACGCCAGTAACTACGAAAGGATGGGTTGGATTAAAGTACTGACATCATTGCCCGAAAATCCAACGGCTGAGTTTTCTCCACAGGAAGTGAAGGAAATTTTTACTCTATTTAATTCGGGTTTCGAAGAGACTTACAGAAAACAAAGCGGGTGGGTCATACCCGATCGGAAGCTCAGAGAAGAAATCAAAATTTCTTTAGCAAAAAAAATAGTTCCGGGTTATCGGGTCTTGTACGAGAAGCATAGGATGATGAATCATAGAGAGATTGGGATGAAGTCAATTATCAGATATGCCCCTGAAGACTTGAATAATTACTTGTCGGATTTATTTTTTGGAAATGAGGTTTCAGAAAGTACAAAAACGTGGTCGTATGGAACATTATCGGAGTCATCTCCGTCATCCCACGATCATTGAAAAGGTTACACGAGCCTTTGAATGGCCGGTCATTATAGATTCCATGTGAAAAATATTTGTGAATATATTAATTAAATGTAATTTGACCTCTATTGGAGACATTATTTTTAAATACTCGTACAATTCAATTTTGTAACATTTGAAATTCTTTGATTCATTGGAATAAGATGGAATATATATTTTTTGTCCATTCCTTTAATTTGCACTTCCATATGTCTCGAAGTTCGTGTTCTAAATTGAGAGAACGAATTTTAGTTGAGTTTACGAATCTATAAGGAGAAAATAATATGTGTTTCTAAGTAATATTCTTTGCTCTTTGGATGTTGTTCTTGTAGACATCGAGCACGAGCCTTTGCCAATCGTAATATGCCAATGTTTTTATTAGCTATGATGGTTTGGTTGACCTAATTCAATTCCTTTGGCCAAACTTCTCGATTTCTATGAGAATGAATTTGCACAAGTATTGTCATTTTGGACTAGGTCTCACTCTTTGATGGAATACAATTAGAAGATAACTAATAAAGAAATAATAAACTTCTCTTTTTCATTTTCTCCGATGTTAAAGAAAAATAATCTCATTCTGATTAATTTTAATAAATACTAAAATTGAGGTCGATCGAACTTATAATGATGGGATTTCATAAAAAAAAATAAGGTTAAAATCTTGAAGTTTATGAAATTCTTTTGTTTTGAGTTAATTTTGTTGGTTTTAATTGTTTATGGATTTCACAAAATTAACCCTGCAGTTTAAGAAAATTAAATGATGCCGATCAAGTTTTTACAGGAATGGGTTCAATTGAATTGGGCCAAAAGGCAAAACAGGCAGATAAATTGCTAGGTGGGAAATGATAAAGAGTCCCTTGGGCCTCCTAAATGTTAAGTTAAACCAATTTGGAAAAATTCATATATGCATCAATATAAAAAATTAATTCACATTTCACTATGACAACATATTAATAATCAATATTGGTTGGAGTAGCTTGATAATATAATAATCATGGAGGAAGACTCCCTTGGAGGCCAGAGTATAAGGAGTGCTTGAACCCTAGTCAACTTGGACATAACCCGACTGGGTACCAAAAAAAAAAAATACTAGATTGATGATTAAAAATGGTTAATATACTGTCTTCCAAAAATAAATCCCAAACTGGAAATTGTAACTTATGAAATATTAAATGCCCATTATCACATCATTACATTAACTCAATTTCCCCATAAGACATAACTTAATAGGAAATAGGCCCTGAATGATGAATTTTGTTCATTTGCATCCGTGTCATTTGCTTATCCATTGCCAAACACTAACAGCTTCTGGGAAGAAAAAATTTCTTTGTCCTACTGATTTCCTTTATTCGCACAAGATACTTACTCCAAATCGAAAAAACATTCTAACGAATAGAATTACATCGCACGATATGAATTAATTTTTATTCGAATTGTGTATAGATATACTATATATCTCGAGTATATTACGTAGTACATTCTTTATTTTGAATTTTTATTTGGATTCCAACATGTTTAAGTCTTTGACGTCGTATTGCACACACAGTCCCAAATATCAAACTCATAATTTTATGTTTTTAATAGTTTAATAACATGCAACAGTACACTTGTATGAATGATGCATTCCGAAAAAACGATTTCATGCTACTGAATATATACTTATTATTATATTCTAGAGTGCCCAATATGATGTTAAAAAACATCTCTATTATGTTTCTACAGGATGGATTCGGTAAATGTGTTTGTAGTTTTTGGGGCGAATACCATCGGTCTCCTAGTGCATTTTGGTTGCACTTACATACATCTTGTCGAAATGATTGCAAACCAGCTGAAACTTGATAGGGTCGTTTTTGTATCAATATTGAGTACACTGCAGATATTGACATGTCCCCAATCCGGATAACAAATGACTATTCATTGCATTTTTACTTGGAGCTTAAGCGGAAGGATCCACGTATCACAGCCTATGCATTACGTGTCAACCCGACTGAACTCTTGCAATCAACAACATCTGTCATCGTACCGAATTGTGGCGAACAAAATTTGGTTCATTCGGATACCATGTATGCTTCACGATTTTCGGAGGCTGCTTTGTCAAAATTAAATCCAAATACACATGATTTCGTATCGGGTATTGAGGTATCAGCGCTAGAGATTGAAGATGATAAATTTGATGAAATGACGGCTATAACAATGTAACTGGACTTGGAATGTGTACGTGAGAATCGTGTTTTCCGAGATAAAGGCGTATTGAAGAACACTCTGGCCCTATATGCTATTCGAAATAACTTCCAGTACAAGGTCTACAAGTCAGACAATAAAGAGTATGTGCTTAAATGTCTTACCAGTAACTGCGATTAGAAATTAAGAGTTTCAAAGATTGGTGATACAGATATGTTCAAGATACGCTATATAAAGAATATTCATACTTGCTCGTTGGATAACATTATACGGGATCACCTGCAGGCAAACAGTGCATTGATAGGTGAATTTGTTAAGCATAAGTACACATCCGTGCGTACTATATACACTCCAGTTGACATAATGAATGACATGTCGGAGATGTACGGAGTGACAATGAAGTATGGAAAAGCTTGGAGAGCCCGAGAATATGCACTTGAGGCTGTTATGGGAGATCCGGACCAGTCATACGAAAGACTTCCTCTTTTCATGAGCGAGCTTAAAGACAAGAATCCTGGTTCTATAACGGGCATAGAAATCGACGCACACGGACAATTTAAGTACGCTTTTATGGCGTTGGCAGCATGCATACAAGGATGGAAGTATTGCAAGCCTGTTGTAGTTGTTGATGCAACGTTCCTTACGGGACGTTATCGTGGTAGTTTATTTACCGCATGCACACAGGACGTGAACAATGGAATATTCGTCCTTGCTTTTGGTATCGGAGATTCAGAGAACAATGATTCATGGAGTTGGTTCTTGCGTAGATTCAAGGAAGCATTTGGTCAGCGTAATGAAGTGTGTTTTGTTTCAGATCGTCATCCGAGCATCGAATACGCTATACAATCAATATACCCGGGGGTAATGCATGGATTCTGTGCTCATCATTTGCTACAGAACCTTTGAACGTCATATGGTTATGCAGGTAAGAACATTACGAAGCCATTTAATGCAGCTGCGAGGGCATACACGAAATATGAGTTCGATTACCACATGAGGCAGCTTGACAAAATTAATAAGGGCATCAGAAAAGTTCTGGTGAGTATATTTTTGCTTACTTTAAAGTGTAATGTATTCGTTGTTTTACTCAATTTTTCCCCATAACTGAAAATTTAAAAAATCACAAATTCTTGTAAAATCTTCATGTGTGATGTAGGAGGAGATTGGTTTCCACAAGTGGTCCAGATGTCATATGTCCAATAACCGCTTCGCGGCAATGACGTCAAACATAGTAAAGTCAGTGAATTCGGTGATTAAGCCGTTTAAGGCATGTCCAGTGGATTACTTGTTTGAGTCACTAAGGCATATGCTACAAGGATGGTTTTATAAGAATCGAAATATTGCTTTCGGCACTTTCACACCACTAGCTGGCAAACAAGAAAATCTTCTAAGGTCGAATGCTAAACGAACCACGGGTCTAAAGGTAAATGAGGAAATTATCTAAATTTATCGATCGATTATAATATTTTATAAATCAATAAATAACATGTCTCTATTTGCTGTAGGTTTCCCCATCGAATGAATTATTGTATGAAGTAATGGATGATGGAACAAAGCACATTGTAGACTTAACGAGCATGACGTGTACTTGTAACCGTTTCCAGATGGATGGTATTCCATGTCAACATGCATTGGCGGTCATAGGTGATATGGGGGAGCCACCGTACAATTATTGTTCGCAATATAACACAAAGGCAGCATATGTTGACACTTACGCATGTGACATCGTTCCAATGGGTAGTCGCGCACATTGGAGTAAAGTGAATAATGTGAATCATGATCACATCCTCCCACCCAATTCAAAGAGACCTGCTGGGCGACCAAAGAATTCTAGGAGACGTACACGGCTCGAGACCATTAATCCAACCATGTGTGGACGTTGTGGAAGGACGGGACATAATAAAAGAAGTTCCAAGCAACCTCTGCCGATGTGCCACGTGAGAAAACGAAAGTGCGGCTCGTAGATGAATCAATTAATGAACTCCAATTAGCAGTAGTGGTTTGAAGCATTACATTTAAAATAAGAACCTAGATTGATCATTTTGTTCCTACTATTACATGACTTTGAATTCAAAAATATGTTATGATTGACTTTCTTGCTAAATGACGATCCCAGTTTGGCATGTTGGTTAAAATACATAATTCAATTCCTGAAATCGAAAGGCATGCCCCTACGTAATAATCAAGACACATTTCAATAGCAGGATTTTAAAAATCACTTCCAAACACTATGATTCATTTTACTCAAATTCACGGTGAGATTCAACAGAGACAAAAAACATGCCTGAACCTAAAATTTCATAGAATATATACTAGAAAATGCATAGGCTGTTTTCATAAAACTAAATAACAATACGTCTTGTTGATCCAGATGCATAAAAATTTACACATTGAACACATNATTCATTTTACTCAAATTCACGGTGAGATTCAACAGAGACAAAAAACATGCCTGAACCTAAAATTTCATAGAATATATACTAGAAAATGCATAGGCTGTTTTCATAAAACTAAATAACAATACGTCTTGTTGATCCAGATGCATAAAAATTTACACATTGAACACATATCACATCCTATGACTTATGTGACGTCAAAAGCTACATCCGGACATCCCAAAAAATACCCATCAAACGATGAGTTTTACTACAGCATGATGGTAGTATTTATTCAAGATAAGCTTAGCCAAAAAAAGGAAAGGGAGAAATAGAGAAACTAGATTATCCTATTAAACTACTCAATCACCAAGCCCTTCATTTTCCTGTCTCGTCTCACGCTCTGTGGTACCAAGTCGGTGTCAGTGTCGTACACTTGGACCATCTTCTCACACCCGTGTTTGAAAAGCTGACATGCCAGATTCGATCTATACTCGACTGGGTCAAATTTCCATGAGCAAAAATCAGTTTTCCCATTTATGATATACTCTGCAAACCTTAGGACGTATAATCCGCAATCTTGGCTGAAAACAATAAAATGAAATAGTTGTAATGCAAAATCAAAGTTAATATATTTCACATCATACTCGTATAACAATCATATATTCAAATGTTCCATAAATGAAAAACTTCATCCATACCCGTTTTCGTCTTGAGGAATACCAGTCACAATATTAATGTCGAGTGGTTTAACTAGTCCGATGCAGTTTGCGGGGCGGCTTGTCAAGCATTAATCTTCAACATTAGGCATGGGAGTACGTACGAGAATGCCTCAATATCACTAGACACAATTCTGTCCCTAACGGTCATGCGACCGAGGTTATAGACGTTCAGACACCTTTGCTTGAGGTCAAACACTACCAAAATCCAGTGTGCTTTCTTCTCCATCATAATGGGGATGATAACGTTATCCACTTCGGACCAACATATATTACAATGCATGTACTCCCCCTTGACATACTCGACCAAAGATCTGGAATTGGAAATGGCATTTATGTCCTTACTGCATGATTTGTAGGCAGCTCGTACCATTGACCCAAAGAATGAATCAGTCGTTGTACCATTGAATCGGATCACTTTGCTGAACTTAACCATCTTTCTGAAGTAGTAGAAACATACATTCAGGTGCTGCAGAGTGTTTTGGCATTAGATAACGATATGGGGTACAAGGCTACATATTTTCGTAGAGTTTGTATCAATTACAAGGTGTAAACATTACCGTATCACTCAGGTAGACGTTAGGTTGCCATAATTCATGCCACCAAGTCTTCCTATCGACAACGTAGGGACCAAATTGGAAAGGTGGGTTTATTATGTCTTTGGATGGTGGGAACTTGAATTTGCTGATGGGATATTAAAAAAGAAGTAAGTTATGAAATGTACTAAATATCAATGACTGTTATATTTGACAATGTACCATGAACCGACTTACATATGATCGGGCGTGTACCCATTTCGAAACCAGCTGTCAAAAGCTTCAACGTCGGATGGTGCCAACCCTTCCTTGAAAGCATACATACGATAGTTGGTGTTAATATTTGTCCCTGCAATCGAAAAACATGATTGATCATAATCAATTCATTTATATATTCTAATAATATTATGATCAATTAATAGCTCAAGTTTGAATTCTTCTGCACAATGTCACCTGGTGTGTTGATCTGCATATATAAAAAAAATGAAATAAATCAGTTGAGTTTGACGCAAATTGATTAAGACTGGTTCTCAACGTCGTGTACAACACAATATAGTAATACAAGGACATTACCATGCCAACTGTATTGTACGTTGAATTAATTGAAACATCTTTATCCTTTCGAATAGGTGTCGATTCATTATCATGATCCCCATCTCCACATTCAATGACAACAACGTCTTGAGCAGCTTGTCTTCCGATCTGAAAGAAGGAATTCAAAAATATGTTATGTGGGTACTACATTTATACTTGAATCGAAGTTAACAAATTACGTTATGAACAATGATAAATAATATTGAGAATAGGACAAATGTGTTAGACAACAACTTACCATCGGTCGATTCTGATTGGCTGGGATAAAACATACCACTGTTTTTGATTTGTTGACTGTGTTGTTAGGTGTTGTAAACTCATCACGGAAAAGCTTATTGGAAATATCAGCTGTTAGTGAAGCAACCTTCCTGGACATATCCGCATAACTCTTGATTTGTACATCCGTCTACATTACATGATACACGTCATGTGCCATTTTATTAAAGTTAAAATTTATATGTTATCGAGTTTCAGCACATAATAATGATAATTTACCTTCAACGTACTCATGTATTTCATTGATTGAACACTGCTTACAATTTGGTCTACTTGCAGAAGATCCTCTTCAGAGAAATGTATGTCATCCTAATTTACTGTTGCAAAAGTAATTGATTTCGAAGCGCTTCCACCCCTGGGAGCGTCTTCAAGGTTCTTACAAAGTGCAGCGTCATCATTGATCACTAACATTTCAACCGGGGGATTAACGTGGGCATCAACCCCAACCTGCAAAAATAAAACAATAAATCTCAGAAAGACAAAAAAAAAAAAAAAAACATATTGCACAAAATGTATTTTTTGTGATGTGAAACATAAACACATGACCTCATTCTGTTGAGCATTTGGCGCCATTGTCGATAAATTAGTAGGTCTGTTATCGTGACCATGCTTGCCAAAACTATTTTTCGTCCTCATCTCATCCACCAAACATTTGTACTTAGATTCCACATATCTTTCAAGACGTTGAATGTTAGACTTCATTTCATTTTGTCCCACCATTATTTGACTCTGTTTATCTTGAATGCTCAGAACATGATAGTGCAGTTCCTCTAGCGTCTTGAGGATGTGAAGCTGTAAGTAAGATAGAGATACTAATGATTATGTTTGAAATATATAAACACGATAAGGGGAACTTGTGAACTAAAATAAATATATTTCTAATCGTCGTATGTTTTATAATATTTTTAACCAATTGAACAGAGTAAGTTGTTGACCTGTTGCTCATATGATTTGTCAGGTATGGCGCGTTTGGGACAAGGGACAAAATCCTCCTTCGATGTGCTAGGTTTGACTTTTCCTTTTTGATTATGAGAAATGGGCTTGACAACGTCTCGGATATGACGGCCATTGTCAATCAAGTCTATCGCCCAACCTTTGAACGGTCAAAACTTAATAATGGGTGCCATGTTGCT
>CAIGRQ010278210.1:0-11562 GCA_903798375.1 Fraxinus sp. D2006-0159
AGGAGTTTGTTGGTCAGATTGGATTCCTTACTAATCAAGTGAGTCGTTTGACCAAGTTGGTGACACAATTGTCTGTAATCGTTCTCAACTAGGCAAGTTTGGCTGAAAGTGGTGATCTTAAAAATTTTAATATAGATAACGGTGCTCTTAAAGGTAAGAGTACTCATATGCTAGCTAATTAGATATTTTTTGTGCATGCATATGTTTAACTGCTATGTGTTATTGACTTTTGCATGCATCACATTTATTTGTTTGTTTTTTGAATTTAGTTTCATGCATATGCATTTTAGTTATGTTTGCACTGACACATGCACGTTTTGTTTTGGTTTGTGTTTAATTTTTGTTTTGTTTTGTGTGTAGCGCATTGATATTTTTAAAAAAAAGAAAAACATAAAATATTAAAAAAAATTGAAAATTTGAAAATCTGAAAAACAAAAATATGAGAATGATAACTTTCTTACATCATAATATATGACATTCTTAAACTTGCAAGTTGTGATCCTGCATGGGTTTAATTGATGAGTTGTAACATAGTTTTCATTACCAACTTATGTTATTTATGGAGTACTTGGTATATGTGTCTTCATGTACTATCTGCACTGCACACACTATGATATTGTTAATGAGACTCTACCGCCTGTGTGAGATTTGGGATGACATCACATGTTAGTAATGTGACTTTGAACATAAATTGACCTTATTTATTGACCTAAGGTCAAATTTATCCTCGGTAATAAAAAGCTCAACATCTTATGTTCTTCTTCGAAGCCTATTTGACTCGAGTAATTAAGCTTGAGGGGTTTCTCATTACCTAGGTTCTTATGGTCGACTGACTTGGGTTCACCGACCTAAAGCTCGCTACATGGGTCATTTTAGTCGTTTAATGGAGAAAAGCATGCACCTAAAATATGAAAATTAATTATGAGCTTAAAATATTGAAAGACGTGAAAATAAAATATGCTAAAAGTTGGGGGGGGGGAAATAAAATATCTATACAAAATGAGCTTTTATTTAAAGGTTCTAATGTGATTTGAATGGTTTTGACTTTCATAAGTAGATGAATACACTTATTGCTGTGATGTAATGCATGTCATTTGTCACAAAATTAATGTTTGAAGTCCTACTAGCAGATGATTAGTTATAAGTTACACATATGGGTCACTTGTACAATTTACTCAATGATTAACTTGAGTCAAATGTGTGGGAATGTTTACTGTACAATGATTATACTTATGCATGCTAATGGCTGCATTTTTGAGTGATTATATTTGTTAATGTAAAAAACTTGTTTGTCCCTTTGTCATTTGTGACAAAAGGAGGAAAGCGAAGTAAAATTTTGAATTTTGATTTAGGAGAGCATTGAATGAAATTGAGATTTGTCAATTTATGTCTGAGGGGTTGTTGGGGAGAGACATAGATACATTTGCCTATTGCATAAAATATCGAGAGTTTGCATTGAGTGGGAGAATGTGCGTTGTATTTGCATTGCATATCATATGCATATTTGTTTAAGTTTTGATGTTTTGTGATGTTAATGTTTCGATTGGTGTTTTGATTGACATTAATGTCATGTCTCAAACTAGCATGATTATTTGTATTCATGAGTTTTTGATTTCCTGTATCACGTGCTTTTACACTGGTATTGAGTCTTTGATTTCAGGAAACAGATATACCAAGGAATTCAAGAAGTAGAAGAGCTTAAGTTACTTCGGTAGTTTAATTTGATATGTTGATTTATTTCACTACCTTCACTTAATTTGTATATTTTTTTTTCATAGAATACCAAAGTGATGAGAATCACGTAGCAACGATCACTACGCAACCCTGTAAAAGATTGATTATCCCAAGAAAGCCCAAAGAATAATTCGGTTTAGAGCTTGAACCAAGAATAATGAACCAAGCAATCAAACAAAACAGAATTTGAATGACTTCTTGATTACACAATGCGTGATCCACACTCGATATTGAATGCCACAAGATTAACTTGATAAGTTCGTAAAGTTCTAAGAAGAACCATATTTGAAAGCAAAATAGCCTCTCGATTAATTCTCAATAATATTGTATCATTTACAATGAAAATAATGAAATCTATTTATACTAAACCCTAATTAAGGTGTTTAAAACGAAAACAGACTCTTAAGATTACAAATATTTGAAATAAAATAGAATCCTAATCAAAATAGGTAAGTTTGGGAAAATGAAATTTTTAGCTCCCCAAAATAGCCATACGGCCGCATGGTGTTTTTCTATACCGTCGCATGGAACAACTCAAAACCTAAATTTCACATTCGGTAGACCTCCATACGGCCGCATGGTGTTTTTCTATGTCGTCGCATGGAACACTTAAAACCTAAGTTGTGCATTCGGTAGATCCATGCAGCCGCATGGTGTTTTTCACCATGCGATCGCATGTGTTTAATTTGAACTCCTTTTAATCCTTGTGTAGAATTTTGTGTCGTTTCTGGAATGTACTCATGGACAAAAATCCGACACCCGAGCTGAAAGTTATGCCCATTTTCATCCACGTTGCTCGTTCGCTGATTGAACCGAGTTAATCTATTTGATTTCTGATTGAATCGAGTTAATCTATTTGATTTCTTTTTCCGAGCCCAACATGAAACTTGTTCCTTGACTTGTTAACTTAGACACTATGTCCGCCATAGTTTGAGCAAGCAGTCTCATCACCTCTTTCACCCGCTTTGCCTTCGATCGTGCTACTCCAGACTTCCAAGGATACAGAGTTGCAAATGACCCAGGCCCCAGAATAGGAGATTCGATTATTGCTTTTTCATTGGATGGACCTTGACGGACCTTATGCATCGATGTGATTATACCCCCCTCGTAAAGTTTTCCCTTGATATCTGAACTAGACTCGGGGAAGTACCCCCACGCCATTAAAACCGGATGAAGATGAAGATTCCGACCAATGTTCTTGTTCGTTAAACCACTACGGATCATTAAAGACAGTGTCAAGAGAGAACCATTCGATAATCAACGGTCTCGTCCTGGGCTCGACTCCCGGATCATATCATCCCCTCCCTATTCAAAATGACTCAACCTCAAATATGTACCTTCATTGAAAAGGGAGAGATCAGACACATTAAAAGCTACTGAAACATTATACTCAACTCTAAGGTCCAGTTTGTATGTATTGTCGTTGACTTTTTCCAAAATTTGAAATGGACCATCCCCTCGTGGTTACAACTTTTATTTCCTTTATTCTGGAAAGCGTTCCTTTCTGAAATATATCCAAACCCAATCTCCCGGTTCGAATGTCACGCTTCTCTAGCCCTTGTTTGCTTGCGACGCGAAGTGTTTGTTTTTAATCTCAATTTGCGCCCTTACCTTTTCATGGAGAGACTTCACCAACTCAGCCTTTCTTTTACTATATAAGCTACCTCGTTCATTCACAAGCAAGTGTATTAAATCCAAAGGTGTCAATGGGTGAAAACCATAAACAACTTCAAATGGTGAAACGAAATAGTAGAATGTGTTGCCCTATTATATGCAAACTCTATGAAAGGTAGACACTCATCCCAACTCTTCAAATTCTTATTGACTACAGTGCGCAAGAGTTATGTCATGGTCCTATTCACTACCTCGATCTGACCATCGGTCTATGGATGACAAGTTGTTGAAAACATAAGTTTAGTACCTAACTTACCCTACAAAACCCACTAAAAATAACTTAAAAATTTCACATCCCGATCAAGAACTGTGCTCTTAGGTACCCCATGTAAATACACTATCACCTTAAAAAATAACTTAGCAATGTTAGTGGCATCATCGGTCTTATGACATGCTACGAAATGTGCCATCTTACTAAACATATCTATCACCATAATTATTGAATCTCATCCCTTCTTAGACCTAGGCAAAGCCAAAACAAAATCCATCGAATATCAACCCATGGTTCACTAGGCATAGGTAACGGTGTGTACAAACCTTGAGGTAAAACCTTAGATTTAGCCTGCTTACAAGTTATGCATCGACTACATACTCTCACAACATCACTTTTCATCTCAATCCAATAAAAAAGTTTACCCAACATCTCTAAAGTCTTTTTAATCACAAAATGTCCCATCAATTCACCACTATGTGCTTCCCTCACTAATATCTCTCGCATTGAACAATTAGGAACAAACAACCTATATTCCCGAAACAAATATCAATATTGCTTAAAGCACTTATCTACATGATGAATAAATTTCCGAGAAATCTAAATCACTAATATACATATCCTTAATATGTTCAAAACCAAGTTAGAACTAAGAGAAGTCAATAGCACATACCTTCGAGACAAGGCGTCCGCTACCACATTTTTCTTACCTTGTACCGGATAACATAAGGGAGCTTCTCCACAAATTCCACCTACCTTGCATACCTTTTGTTTAGCTTACCTTGACCTCGTAAATATTTCAATAATTCATGGTCTGTGTGTATCACAAACTCTTTAAGCCACAGGTAGTGCTACCATGTCTCTAAGGCTCGAACAAGTGAATATAGCTCCTTGTCATAGGTGAGATAATTGAGTGATGTTTCACTTAGCTTTTTTGCTGAAATAGGCTTTCGGTCTTTTGTTCTACATTAAAACTGTTCCAATACCTATTCCTGATGCATAACACTCAATCTCGAAAGTCTTATCAAAATTAGGAAGTGCTAAAATCGGTGCCTTACACAACATGTCCTTAATTGTATTGAACACATGCTCTTGTTCATCACCCCCAATGAAATCTCACACTCTTCTTAACAATCTCTGTGAGTGGTGTAGTGATTGTGCTAAAGTCTTTCACAAAATGCCTATAAAAACTAGCTGAACCATGAAAACTCCTAACTTCAGTTATGCTCTTAGGTGTTGGCCATTCTTTAACAGCTTTTATTTTCTCTTCATCTACTTCTCTCCTATTAGCATCCACTACAAATCCTAAGAAAATAACATTTTCCTTTCAAAATGTACACTTCTTAAAATTAGCATAAAGTTGATCCTTTCTCAAAACTACAAGTTCATTCCTAAGATGTTCTACATGCTCATTAAGGTCATTGCTATATACTAAGATGTCATCAAAATAAAAAACAACAAATTTACCTATAAAAGCGTGCCAAACATGATTCTTCAACCGCATGAAAGTGCTCGGTGCATTGGTGAGTCCAAATGGCATTAATGAACAGTCATACAAGCCATATTTAGTTTTACAAGAAGTTTTCTACTCATCATCTTTCCTCATTCGAATTTGATGGTATCCGCTTTTAAGATCAATTTTACTAAACATGCAAGCACCATACAATTCATCCTACATATCATTTAACCTAAGGATAGGATAATGATACTTTATCGTTATGTTGTTGATGGCTCTACAATCCACAAACATCTTCCAAGTTCCATCTTTCTTTGGCACAAGTTGTACTAGAACAACACATGGACTCATTCTCTCCCTAATATCCCTTGCTCATCAATTCCTCTACTTGCTTCTAAAGCTCCTTTATCTACTCAAGTTTACTTCGATAAGCTGGCCAGTTTGGAATGACAGCTCCAGAAACGAAGTCAATCTGATGCTCAATGCCTCGAATGGGTGGCAACCCACTAGACATGTCCTTCAAAAATATATCTTCAAATTCCTACAATAAAGAGATAGGAAAACTAGGGAGGGTGGGTTAGGTTCCTCAAGATTGTGGAATAACTCCTTGTAAATCAACAATATAATTTGTCACCTCTCAATTACCACTCTTTTCAACTCACTCCCATTTGCAAAAAAATTTACTCTCGACTTTTCTCTTGTCTGGGACGTCCCTCTTTCTTTTCTCTCATATGGCTTCACTCTCATTTGCTCTCTACTAGCCACCTCAACTTTTTTTTTCTCATACTCACCATATCACCATTTTCTCTAACTATTTCACTCTCCTTTCTTCCTCATTTTCAATTTGATTTGGTCTTCATACTTTTATCACATAATGTTTAGCTTCCGTAACTGGACAACTTCAATTAGCAAATTTAGAATCCGACCACTTCTTTTCCATCAAATTTTTTGCACCCCTGTTAAGGCTTCTCACAAGCAATCTGCAACTAGTTTTTCGTTTCTTGTGCTTCCTCAAAGGATTGGATTTGTAGGACGACTGTTTCTCGAAAGATCTAATGGTTTTGCTTTAGATAATAAGTGTTCACGAAAATAATTGTTCGTTCTAAAACCACCTTAAGTGTACGGTTCTTAANTTTAGCTTCCGTAACTGGACAACTTCAATTAGCAAATTTAGAATCCGACCACTTCTTTTCCATCAAATTTTTTGCACCCCTGTTAAGGCTTCTCACAAGCAATCTGCAACTAGTTTTTCGTTTCTTGTGCTTCCTCAAAGGATTGGATTTGTAGGACGACTGTTTCTCGAAAGATCTAATGGTTTTGCTTTAGATAATAAGTGTTCACGAAAATAATTGTTCGTTCTAAAACCACCTTAAGTGTACGGTTCTTAACAAGTAATAAAGTGGAATTTAGAGTTCCGGATATCATTTCCACATGGACTGATTTAGTTTAATTTTTTTTTTCTACCTTGACCTTAGCCGAATCAAGAAAACATCACGTTTATGTTGTAAATAAAAATTATGGCTAAACTAATTCACTAAAATGATTGCAAGTAAACTAAGTGAACTAAAATGCAAAATAATGCTACGAAACGAGTTGTTAAATTCAATGCATGAAAGACGCACTAGGATCATGAATCCTCATGCAATGACCTCTTTTATCCCAATTTTACAAATTGACAACGAAGTTATAGTTTGAAAAATCAATGTTCCCATACTATCCAACAATGTCTCTCAAGTAATGTTAAACATACACTCATATATGACCCGCCTATATTCCTATGAATATATGAATTTTTGTGTACACTTAAAGATTCACGTAAGTCATAGCAGTACATCCCTATCCCTATCGGACCCTACGATGATTTATATCTTGTCGAGCCTATTTCCCTTCACGAAAATAATTGTTCGTTTTGAAACCACCTTAAGTGTACGGTTCTTAACCAGTAATAAAGTGGAATTTAGAGTTCCGGATATAATTTCCACAGGGACTGATTTAGTTAAAAAAAAATTCTACCTTGACCTTAGCCGAATCAAGAAAACATCACGTTTATGTTGTAAATAAAAATTATGGCTAAACTAATTTACAAAAATGATTGCAAGTAAACTAAGCGAACTAAAATGAAAAATAATGCTATAAAACGAGTTGTTAAATTCAATGAATGAAAGACGCACCAGGATCATGAATCCTCATGCAATGACCTCTTTTATCCCAATTTTACAAATTGACAATGAAGTTATAGTTTGAAGAATCAATGTTCCTATACTATCCAACAGTCTCTCTCAAGTAATGTTGAACCTACTCTCATATATGACCCACCTATATCCCTATGACGAATGAAAATATACAGAAATATATGAATTTTTGTTAACACTTAAAGATTCACGTAAGACATAGCAGTACATCCCTATCCCTATCAGACCCTACGATGCTTTATATCTTGTCAAGCCTATTTCACTTCACGAAAATAATTGTTCGTTTTAAAACCACCTTAAGTGTACGGTTCTTAACAAGTAATAAAGTGAAATTTAGAGTTCTGGATATCATTTCCACAGGGACTGATTTAGTTTAATTTCTTTTTCTACCTTGACGTTAGCCAAATCAAGAAAACATCACGTTTATGTTGCAAATAAAAATTATGGCTAAACTAATTTACTAAAATGATTGCAAGTAAACCAAGTGAACTAAAATGCAAAAATAGTGCTACAAAACGAGTTGTTAAATTCAATGAATGAAAGACAAGGATCATGAACCCTCATGCACCTCTTTTATCCCAATTTTACAAATTGACAACGAAGTAATAGTTTGAAGAATCAATGTTCCTATACTATCCAACAGTCTCTCTCAAGTATTGTTGAACCTACTCTCATATATGACTCGCCTATATCCCTATGACGAATGCAAATATACAGGAATATATAAATTTTTGCGAACACTTAAAGGTTCACGTAAGGCATAGCAGTACATCTCTGTCCCTATCGGATCCTACGATGGTTTATATCTTATTGAGTCTATTTCCCTTCTCTCGAATGCATGAAATATGCCACCAAATTCAAACAATCATTTGCGCATATAATTGTGGAGAAAAATTAAATGCATATAAATCATTCAACTTCAGAAAACATGTTTAATATAAAAAATTGTAAAAATAGGAATTAAAAGATTACATCTCATGGTCCATCATTCTCATAGTACATAAATATCTAGCATAACATGGAGAAAATAATAAAACACAAAAAGCATTGGAGATAAGACATCACCGGATCAATGTTTTGCTACTAGCCTAACATAGAGAAAATAATAAAACACAAAAATAATTGAAGAAAAGACATCACCCGATCAATATTACGCTTGAAACCCATGAATTTTGTGTTTTTCCTTGTAATTTTTGCCTCAAAATCTTCTTCGATATGTATTCTAGGGTTTTCCTATGTGTTGTAATGTCTTTCCCCTCGTTCTTGACGATTTTAAGCTTTTATATCCGACCCCAGATTGATTACCTAAAGTATTTAAGCAGAATATGGAGACCAGATTTCTCGAGCCGAATGCATGCTACTGCATGGTTCATAAAAATGAGCCCTTTACTTCCCTGCAGACTCCCATGTGACCATATGGTAGAGGAAACCTTCAATCTCTCTCACTTTGGTCCTCAAACAATTTCTCTCTCATTTTAACCTGTTTTCTTCATTCTCCTCCTAACATCCAATGTACTCATCAAATTATGATCCAGTTCATTTACATTCTTGAGTCGTGCTTCGGGCCATCTTTTGGCTATTTGCACTTTGGTCTCTGAACTTCATTTTCTTTCATTTTGGTCTTTTTTCGTATCTTTTCTCTTGCGTTGACTACATCCATCAATATAGTGCTACAAAACGAAATAATCTGGAATTAAGCCATATTCACACATTAATTATCAACAATTAGTCATGCTTTGTAGTAAAATAAGTGTTGAAAAATGAACTTATCATATCCCCCAAACTTAAACCATTATTTGTCCTCAAACAAGAAAATGACTTCATTCTACACAAAACACTAGTTGATAATATGCCATGTCTCAGGATTGGTATTCATTGATTAGCACAAGGAACAATGTCAATAGTACACAATTTAAAATCAACATTTACCTGTTGAGTGTAAAACTCAACGTGTGTGTGAAATCATGTTAACATATGAAGTTCATGATTGGTTTATTTCCAACCCGCAATGGTCATGTATTTCCTTTCTTCGCTCGAGAGATACATATACCCCCAAAATTATTCTTTTCACTCAGTTTCCCGAGGTGTGTTCTAAATCTGAACTCATTTACATTCTACTCAGTACCCTCTCTTAGTTTGAATGGACAGTGCTATCATAAGTTCACATTTCAACAAGTAGAGACTCTCTTATTTTTTGATTACTTCAACCGTTAAGACTAAACTAAGCTACTTGCCTTACATTAAAGGTGCAGTTCTATCAACTGAATATCTTGAGGCTTAGTCAACGTATTTTTCTCTCTTTTTTTGGATAAATATTTTCTCATTTGCTTTCTATGTAACCCATGTAACGAGCTTTAGGCCGATGATGACCATATGTCATCAGATTTTAAACCCTTGCAAGCTTATTCACTCGAGTTAAATGGGCTTGAGAAGATGTTTATTTATTCTTTTAATTCACATGGTGACTAGTGCTATACCTCTTATTTTTCAGCCAATCAACCTCTAGAACATCCCCTAATTTAAGACTTTCACATCATATTCATCTCATTGGTTTATAATAATCCATATAAGAAAATAACATGGACAGAACCCCTACCCATCTCAATGTTCCATTGCGACAATTCAACCACCCCCAAACTATTCTAAAAGCGGATCATGGTTTAGTACAAAACAGGTTATTCGGTTTTATTTAATACATTCAACTATATTCTAAATAATGAATCAAATCATCAACTCAATATGTAAAACATGAGTATAGTATAACGATTATGTCAAGTTTTACATAATAGGTATTGGTCAATCAAATTGTGCCCCCTATCTACAGTTCCTAGTAAATTCTATTACAATATCCACATTATTGCTGGTAAGGCTATAAAACCCACACAAGCATACAACTCCACACAACTAAAAACTGAAAATAACTAAATGAAAATTGCATAAAACAAAATTCAAATTTTTCTCTTTTTATTTTTTCACTCGACAAACACATAGAAACCAGTAAATTAACACAGCTATTGATGGAAGATTATGCAACCCCCAAACTGAAGCCTAACATTGCCCTCAATGTTGGAATACGATAAAATTTAAACAGGCATAATTGAAAACAATATAGAAATTAAAAGCACATAGAATAACTGGTACCCCCCGATCAATATAGAAGTGGTGGTGGAAAATGGAACTCGTAGTGTCGTCTCCAGTGGTGGAGATAATAGAGTAAAGATCTGTTGCATCAACTCAGACTGCTGAGATAACTCAGCCTGAAAATCCCCGAACGACAGTAGTCTGCTCTTTAACTTCTGTCTTAATGCTGCCTAGCCGATCCCATGTCTCATTTGCTCGCAACTAAATCCCGTCTACATGCCCGACATACATGGTCAACCTCCCCACTGGCATTAGAAGTGAAGTGTCCAAATAGCTACAAATTATTCTACATCATCTGCATTTCAGTGCTTATGGCCCCAAAGGCTGGTTGAAGATTATGAATGTCCCGACTAGAGCCTGTTATGGTAGCAAACATCTACTTCAACAGCTATGTATCGACGTCCTACGGTGGTGGTTGTGCTTGAGGTAACTCGATATCTCCACCCTCTTGCTCGTGTACAGCTCGCTGCTGTCTTTAGTGCTCCCATGCCAACTTCTTTCTGTGATTCTCCCAACCCCTATTGTGCCTCCAAAGTGATTAATTTAAAACTCGGGAAGTCAAGAAGTTTAACCGACCGCTCGGGATTGATTGCCCAATGAGACATTACTTCAGAGTATTTGATACGAGCTTCGCTGTTTAGGAATTGCCACACCCCCTTCAAGTGTTTGTGTTTGGGGTGTGCGCGAAGTGGAGCCAACCTTTTCCTTTCCCTTGGACATGCGTTTAAAAAGTATTCTGTAACACAAAGAATAAATGAAACATGTAAGTCATATGTAATGCAAAAAATGAAGGTGAGGGTGCGTGAAATTCGGAAATAAATGTCAAAATAAGCAAGCCATATGCATAGTCACATGTATCATATACTTGACCAAACAAAGGATAAATAATGTAGCGATACTATGCGTGACAAATATATCAGGAAGATGGATAACATATAAGATATGTTAAAATGTGGCTAAAAAAACAAATAACACGGCACAAAGAGGGAAAATGTGACATCGTCGAGAAAAGTTGAAAATTTCTTAAACAACCTCTAGGCATATGAAAGTAGGTATAGTAGTCTAACACATATCTAAAATTGAGATCAAACTGACTTCATTTAGGTTAGAAAATGGAGGGGCGAAGTAAGAGACACGAAGTGACTTATTGTAAC
>CAIGRQ010278258.1:0-11932 GCA_903798375.1 Fraxinus sp. D2006-0159
AATTACAAAAATCAGGTTTTTCATGAATTAATTAATTATATTTTATAATTATTATATTAAATTAAGTATTTAATTGTAATATAATATAATTAATCCATCTCATTCCACCTTTACCTTCCCTATTGCTCCGATGACCCGCGATTACTCCGACGACTGTTCTCCGATCGTGCTTAATTCCCGTGACTATTTCGGTGACTGTTCCACCGCCGCTTAATTTCGGTAACTACTCCGATTTCGAAATCACAAATATCTTATTAAGTAGTTAAAAATTTAATTTTCGATCACAACTTATCTCGAGGTCACAAATAAAAAAATTATAGGTCACAATTGATTTCATTGGTCACTGATCAAAAAAATTATAGCTCACAATTTTTTAATTGATCACAAGTTAAAAAAATTGTAGATAACAGAGATCACATATTTTCAAATTTGTTGGTCACATATTATATTTTGAGTCATATTAACGAATTTTAAGGTTACAGTTANCAAATAAAAAAATTATAGGTCACAATTGATTTCATTGGTCACTGATCAAAAAAATTATAGCTCACAATTTTTTAATTGATCACAAGTTAAAAAAATTGTAGATAACAGAGATCACATATTTTCAAATTTGTTGGTCACATATTATATTTTGAGTCATATTAACGAATTTTAAGGTTACAGTTAAATAGTTAGCCACAGAGAACCATATATTTGGTCACATCCACCGCATCTAAGACCTCCACCGCACACACAGCATCGAAGATCTCCGCCCCACATCACTAAATCGAAGACCACCACACACGCAACACCGCAACGCACACCCACATTACCTCCATCCCACACTAAAAATAATATACCTTTTATACGCTTGTACTAGAAACAATAAATCGCTCAAATTTCCCCTATTATGCCAGCAACTAAACCCTTTTTCTTAGGGGTTGTTTGAAAAAAGAAAAATTGATAAATAGTTGTAGTAAATTTTGATTTGATTAGTTAAATAATGGGTTTATCTCATTATAGCCATTCAATTACATATAACATTTCACAATGACAACTCGATTTCTTCACCATTTTCACTCATTTTAAAAGCGGTAAAGCAGTAATTTTGTATTATATATATATATATATATATATAAATTTTTAAAAAATAAAATAAAGGGAAAAAACTTTTATTTTAGAATAAGTTTTTATTTTTTTCTAAGTAACATATTTTAAAAAAATAAGTTTTTATTTTATTTTTAAAATAAGTTTTTATTTAAATTTAAATTTATATTTAATTTATATATATAATGCAAAGTCGCCATTTTATACTTTTAAAATTAACGAAAATGATAAAAAGAGGTTAGGTGGCCATGGTGAAACATTATATAAAATTGGATGACCATGATGAACTAAAATCAAATTGGGTGATCATGGTGACACCAAATATAACGTTAGGTAGTCATTGGTGGATTTAACCGGTTAAATAATAGATAAACATTGTAATCACATTTAAAATTAATTTCGGTATAAAAAAAAAATTGACGACATGTATTCTCTTTTCTATTCTTACATTTTTGTTAACTACGTTTCACTTCTCATACAACAAGTTGCATCTCTTTATTCACACCTTTTTTTTTTTAGAAAGATGGATATTTTATTGACCTCATTTGTGGCGAAGGAAAACCGAATTAAGAAGAGACATGCAACTCAATATACATCAACATCTAAGGTAAGCTAAT
Organism: Fraxinus sp. D2006-0159; assembly: GCA_903798375.1. Lineage (NCBI taxonomy): Eukaryota > Viridiplantae > Streptophyta > Magnoliopsida > Lamiales > Oleaceae > Fraxinus > Fraxinus sp. D2006-0159. The sequence goes on from CAIGRQ010278258.1 coordinate 1,707, forward strand.
TCCAAACTATCTGTATACAAAATCCCTCTAAGAAGTGTCAGAACCTCATCACCATTAAATAGGTCAATAGACGAATCATCGTTGCCTTTTATTTTATTTTTTTTGCAAGGGAATCAGCCGCTATATTAGTCTCTCAAAACACATGATGAATCTGAGCATTTAGCGCGGACACCAGATCTAAGATTTCTTCCCAAAACTCCCACAACCACCATAGAGTGCAGGCGCCTTTATGTAGCCGTTCCACCATGATTTTTGAATCGGTTTCAACAATAATATTCCTTATTTGAAGCTTCCTGCATAGCTGAAGACCATCAAGAAAGCCACGGGTTTCAACCGCCATGTTAGTGCATGAACCATAATGGCAAGAAAAACCAGCCAAAAAAACTCCCTTACTGTCACGTAAAATCCTCCCTCTGCCGGCTGGACCTGGATTTTCTTTTGATGCCCCATCAATATTATTTAATTTGAGTTGTTCGCCCTATGGTTTCTTCCAACTGATCAGTTGCACCTTAGCTTGTTTAACATCGATTATGGGACAATTTAAGGAGCGCAAGCAAGAGGCATCACGTTCTGAAATTTTTCTGAACCTTGGTAATCAGATTAGCAAACTAGGATAGCATATCTTTGGTCTGCCAAGTGGTTTTCTGCCATGAGATGGGGTGTCCTTCCATTCGGGCTTCACATCTGGCTTTCCATAAATTCCATGTGATGATAAGTGGAGTGATGCCACGAAGCACTTTCATCTATGAAGATCTCGAGATATGTTTGCTCCATAAGTTCATTACGTCCTTCCAAGTAGTTACACTAGGGAGAGATAAATTGAAATGTGATGCAAAATAAGCCCACACTTTTCCTGCCATTTTCCCCATTACACTATACATGATCAATGCTTTCCACCAAGGGTTTATTACAGCATTTGCATTTAGATACCAGAGGAATCCCAATATTTTGGACCACCTCATCAACAGGTAAGCATTGTTAAAGAGCTCTCCAAGATACAAACGAAATTCTTTGAGGAACGTGATGCTGTCACAACCATCTTTTCCATGGACAGGTTACTCCCTTTTTTCGGATTAATTCCCAGGCTGGTTTGGTGGAGAAAGAGACATCTTTATTGGGCTTCCATATATATTGATCGTGGTTTCTATATAATTTAATGGGCACACATTCAAAAGAAGAAGCTTGATTTGCATCCATTAACACCCTAAGTCGACTTGCATTCCAGTTACCATTTGTCATCAAAAGATCTTTAATTTATAGAAGAGGTTCCTTTACTTCCAAACTTGCTTCGGCAAGACTTTGGTTTCCTGTCCTATAGTCATACCAGAAATTAGAATATCCATCTCGAATACGGCAAAATGTGTTCTATAAAACAATAGGCAATACCGAGATCGTCCCCTTCCAAAATCGAGATTGAGTGGGATAACTTTCCAGTAAGGCCACCGATTTGTTTTTCATATATTTAGATTGGAATTATTCGACCCAAAAGGATTTCCCAACCAGCTTCCATGAAAATCTCATAAATAATGCTTGTTGTACCTTGCCAAAATCTCGAATGCCCAAGCCACCCTCTTTCTTTGGATGGCAGATTTTTCTCCAGTAAACCAATTTTTGCTTCTTGGAACCATCATAATTATTCCAGAGAAAAGAAGAGAAAATACGGTTAAGTTCGTTGTAGATACCTTTAGGCAGATTCATAACCAATAAGATATGAATAGGCATGCTACTAAGAACATGTTTAATTAAGGTGATGTTTCCCCCAAAAGAGAATAGTCAACCCTTCCATCCAGCTAGCTTCTTCTGTATTTTAGCCATCATTGGTTCAAACATACACTTCAATAATCTTCCGGTGTAAAGAGGGACGCCCAGGTAGGTACAAGGTAAGGCACCTTCTTTAAATCCCGAAACAGCCAATAATCTTCTTTTGCAAATAGCAATGGTGTGTTTAGAAAAAAACATAGAAGATTTCATAGGATTTGCATGTTGACCCGACATCAGTTCATAACTTTTAATAACTTCAAGGAGATTAATTATCGACTTTTTCCTCCATTGGCAAATATAAGCAAATCATTGACATAAAATAAATGACTAACCATAATTCCTCCATAATGAAACGGTTGGACCTGATTGTTTTCGTATGCATGGTTGATCATTCTAGACAAGAGCTCCTGTGCCAAAATAAACAGATATGGTGACATTGGATCACCTCGATACAGTCATCTCGATGGCTTGAAAAAATCTCGTGTTTTGTCATTAAGCATGATAGAGTAGTATGGAAAGAAAATGCAATTAAAAACAAGGTTTCTCCATTGGTCAGAAAAGCTCAATCTCCTTAAACTCTCTAGAAGAAATCGCCAGTTAACTCTATCATATGCTTTGGCCATATCAATCTTTAAAAACATGTTTCCACCTCTCACCTTCTTATGAAGACTATGTACCATCTCTTGAACAACAGAAATATTATCAAAAATACTTCTACCCTGAATAAAGGTTGGATGTTCTCGGGAAATTAATTTGTCAAGTAAAGGGGACATTCTAGAAACCATAATTTTGGATAGAATCTTATATACCACCGAACAAAGGCTAATGGGCTGAAATTTCGCTAAACTGTCAGGAGAATCAACCTTAGGGATAAGAACAATGTTAGTGGCCCCCAACGTACAATTAAGAGGGCATTCCTCAAAATATTCTATGGCCACGACAAGTAGATCCAATCGGACAATTTCCCATGCAGCAATAAAGAAACTCGCACTAAATCCTTTAGGTCCAGGACTACTATCTTTGGGGATAGACCAGAGAGCGGCCTTAAACTCCTCCAATATAAGCGATTTACATAGTGTCATGTTCTCTTCCTCAGTAATGATCGGTGTCAGGAGTTCAAGACAATTAGCATCCATGGAGATAGGAGAAACAGAGAAAAGATTTTGAAAAAATTGCACAACCCCCTCATGAATAGATTCTGGTGAATTCAGCTTACTATTGTCTTCAAGAATCACGTGCTCGATGGGTTGAACCTTTGTTTTATTTTTTACTGATGCATGAAAAAATTGTGTTCCTGTCAGTGCCGTCACCCTCCTTAAGCCATTTAATGCGTGATTTCTGTCTCCATAAAGTTTCCTCTCTTTCGAGCCAAATCGCATATTCATTAAGGTATTGTAAAAGCTGATTTTCAGTTTCAAATGAAAAGATTTCCATCAACGATTGTTCCAGTTGAATCAAATTATTTTCGAACATTCCTATTTCTTATTTCACCCTTCCAAACACCTCACCATTCCAAAATTTTAGAGCTGTTTTTAAGGTCCACAATTTATGTGTGAGACATACCATTGAAGAACTGTTCATGTTCATCTCCCAGATTTGATTTACAAGGGGTAGAAAGCCAATGTGAGAACACCATGTACTAAGGAACCTGAATGGTCTGTGACTAGCCAAATTCAGATTATCTCTGCATCGCAAAACCATCGAGCAGTGATTCGACGAGGTGCATTCCAAATAAGATAAAGTAGCTGATGGGAATTGGTTCTTAAAATTTTGATTAACCAAAATACGATCAAGGCGAGCCCATATACGTCGTGTGCCCTGTCGCCCATTGTACCATGATAGCTTCAATCCATCGAAAGGAATATCCATCAAGCCAGAATCATGAATAAAACTGTTGAACTCCCACATGGCCATAGAAAAGGAGGACATGCAACCCAATTTCTCATCAATGGAGAGTACAATATTGAAATCTCCTCCTATAATCCATCCATTATTTCCATTCTCTAAGCTCGTCAACTTCTCCCATAATTCCTTTCTTCTTCTCGGACAACAATTGGCATATACAAAAGAGCAAAACATCCGAACACATCCCAACGAAACCCATCCAGATATCTTTTGCTCCGAAAAACTACTAACTGAAAAAGATACGTCATTATTCCATAACATCCAAATTTTACCTCTTACCACGACGTTTGAAGCGTAGTGTGGAAATCTTAAGTGTCGAGCCCAACATACAATTTTTTCAACGGATACAAAAAGTTCGATGATAACAAGCATAGAGGGGTTATATTGTTTTTCCAGACCCATTAGTCTACTTTTGGAGGATACCACACCCCTAGCATTCCATACAAATACATGCTTGTGGAACAACATACTTGAATGCAAGAGGATCACCTAGCAGGTCTCGGCTGAGCCCTGCTATATTTAGGTGGGTTTGTTTTTGCAACTTCAACAGTTATCATCTAGACATTGATTGTTAGGAAAGTAAAAAAATATCCCAATATTCATGGGACCAATATATGATGTATTAAATGTAGGATCATTACATTCCTGATATATTTTGATTGCCTAGAATATATTAGCACAATTATAGGAAAATATTTGTATAAATATATGTCTTGTGATTCAATGAAATTATTCAATTACAACCACATATTTCTTTCTCTTTTCATGGTATTAGAGCATGGAACAATACCCTAGTTTTCCTCATTTTTTATTCTTTTTTTCCCCTGGTCATTGACACGGCGAATGAAGAATTTTTTAATATGACAAATCAGCAGCCTGCGAATAAAGGCAGGCAAGATGTTGTCAATTCCAATTCGATCCACCACTTCGATCATCTTGGAATGGTACTTGTTTCCAAACCCCTTAATGGAGATAATTATTCGACCTGGAGGAGAGCCATGGTCATCTCTTTGAATGCAAAATCCAAATTAGGTTTCATAGATAGAACAACCAAAGTGCCATCAGCCACAACCAATCCGAAACAGCATAATGGAAAATATGCGACGATATGGTGCTATCATGGATTCTTAATTCCATTACACCAGATATTGCAGAGAGTGTTATCTTTTCAGCCAATTCCCAAGAAGTGTGGAAAGACCTTCTAGGTCATTTTTCTCAAAGCAATGCTCCTCATATTTTTCAGATTGAAAGGGGCATTGCTTGTCTTGCTCAAGACCAATTGATTGTTGCTGCTTACTACACAAAGCTTAAAAGGTTGTGGGATGAACTAGGCTCGTATAATGACACTACACGTTCTTGTGGCCCAGATGTAAGAGGTGCAGATTGATGCAATTTCTTATGGAACTCAATGAGTTCTACAGTGCTATTCGAATTCAAAGGTAATTTTGCGAAAGATACTTTTGCAACGTTTAAAAAACATTGCGATAGACCTTTTCGCAACGTTTTTTAAACGTTGTTGTATCTCTTCCCTCAACGGCAACACCGATCTCCTCAACACACGTTAAAATGCAGCGTTTTTAAACCGCTAAAAAAGATGATTTTTGGTGTAGTGAAGATAAAATTAAAAACCCACGAGTTCTATTCAGTTGCTTGGCCTAATACTAAGATTCCTAATCAAACCAAGAACTATATCAACAAGCATATATCACCCACATTTATTCAAGAAAATGGAAAAGTGTTAGGTAAAAATAAAATTCATGTTGCTTAAATACGAAAACAATGAAAGCTTGAAGCTTGAGCTATTACGAGAAAGTTGCCGTGAGATCACAATACTTAAACAAGCAATTCAACTCGTAAAACTAGGTTCCAGTACTATGAAACGATCACTATCTTACCAACATATAAAATCCAATTTAAATATGAAAACAACAATTGAGCTACTCTTGTTACCAAGGTTATGCTCTTTAAGGTGGAGTTTCAAGATTCAATAGAACAAATATCAAATTCTTGGGGATTCGGAAACATACCCACCTACCAAAAACTCTTTCCAGTGTCGACATATTAATCAATGATTTGCAGTTTAGTAGTATGCTCTAGTGGAGGGATATTCATGGGCACCATCCAATGTTGCTGGTCATTATAATTGTTACACAAAACTCAAACTAAATATTACAGATCTATTGAAACTCGAAAACCTATTACAAAAGTTTATCTCTATAAAACTACCGAACACCAAAGGATCACAAATCTAAGGCTCAGAATAAGGTACCCTTATGTTTCAACACCTTGAAGCCCAGATTCACCCAAGAACCCTCACGATACACAATAAACGTGAAGCTTCTTCTATGGACAAGAAGATCTCAACGCTACCAACAACAACACCTGGTCTTTTCACCTTATTTCACATAGAAATCACACTCAAGAAATAGATTTAAGAGATCTTCACAGCAGAAGAAGAAGATGAAAAAGAAAAAGAAAACACAGAAGTCTCTAGAAAATCCTTATGAACAAAAGACAGAAAGAATGAATTCATTGAAACCATTCAAATACCACAAAATATAAAGGCATCGAGATTGGTAGCAACTCATCTAACGGCCTAGAGAAACTTAACACTTTCAACAATGGAAGAACAACTAAAGTCGCATAGCCAAACATGTTTTTCTTACTAGACTAGGTATTGGGCTTCACTGGGCTCACTTCAGCTGAATGATTGGCATTAGTATTGGGCCAAAGGCCATATCATCATTGCCTAAAGTGGGTTGGGCTGACATCATAGCCTCACAATAATTATTAGTGTTGGAAAATGAGTATGTGGCTAACTTTGGCATAAGTTTTGAGTGTGACCCATTTGGCTATTTTGGAAGATAAAGATTAATTTGTGTTCTTCTCCTGAGTACATCGAAATCATGTATTTACTTGCCGAAATTGATGCTCGGGTGAATGAGAAGTTGAAGGTCAAAATGTCAATTAAAAGGAGTTTGTGTTGGTGGGAAAAATAGAAATGTGTTTGTCCCACATAGAAAGTGGATGAAAATAAAACTCACTTTAAATATGGTTGCACTTTGGAAAGGTGTAATCATGTGTAGTATAGATGCTCTCTCCACGTACGCACGGAGGGTGTAAATCACGGACCGAAATAGGTTTCGAACCTTGAACTTGTGTGTGGGCGCGACCTGCATACACGAATATCGTATCGAAAGGAGCAAAATTGGCCCCTTAGGAGTATCCACGTTTTGCTACATTTTTTTTTATTCAACTAACTTCTCATTTTCTGAAACTGTTGAAACTCCTGTGGTAATTGTCATTAAGTGAATAGGCAAGTTACACTCTCAAGAGCCAAATATATATCTATCTCTTTTTCCACTTTTCTACACACACGAATTCATCTGAAACTATACAAGAAACTTTTTTGCATACAGTTCTATTTTCTGTCTGATTTTGGAAGATAAAGATTAATTTGTGTTCTTCTCCTGAGTACATCGAAATCATGTATTTACTTGCCGAAATTGATGCTCGGGTGAATGAGAAGTTGAAGGTCAAAATGTCAATTAAAAGGAGTTCGTGTTGGTGGGAAAAATAGAAATGTGTTTGTCCCACATAGAAAGTGGATGAAAATAAAACTCACTTTAAATATGGTTGCACTTTGGAAAGGTGTAATTATGTGTAGCATAGATGCTCTCTCCACGTACGCACAGAGGGTGTAAATCACGGACCGAAACAGGTTTCGGACCTTGAACTTGTGTGTGGGCTCGACCTGCATACACGAATATCGTATCGAAAGGAGCAAAATTGGCCCCTTAGGAGTATCCACGTTTTGCTACATTTTTGTTTTATTCAACTAACTTCTCATTTTCTGAAACTGTTGAAACTCCTGTGGTAATTGTCATTAAGTGAATAGGCAAGTTACACTCTCAAGAGCCAAATATATATCTATCTCTTTTTTCACTTTTCTACACACACGAATTCATCTGAAACTATACAAGAAACTTTTCTGCATACAGTTCTATTTTCTGTCTGCATATATTTTAATTATGTTTGAGTCTTAGTCGTGATATTGTTCAGACACTAAATTAGTTCGCCAAAGTACTATTTGTAGTGCTCAGACTCTACTAGTTTTACCGTTGTATCCTGAGAAATGGATACTCGATTTAAACATTAAGCACAGACGGTGATTGAGCGAATCTATTTTAAGGAAGTTGTGTGTAACACAAGCCTCGGGTTAAAAGTTTTACTCTTTAATTTGTTTTCAAAATTGCTAGATTATTAAATCTGTTATATATAATTGAATATGTTATATTCAAAGTTATATGCAAAAAGGGTATGTGGAAATTCGGTGTTTAAATTATTACATATACGGTAAATCTTGCACATACGGTATCTGTTGTATACGGTATCAGTCTTGCATATAAGCTATCTATTATGTAAATACAGTATTTATTAAACCGGTATTTGTTCACGTTTATTTTTCCCAACAATTAGTGTAATAGTTCGTAAAGATGCGAGCCGAAGATGTAGGAGATATAAAGGGTGTTGCTTTCGCAAGTGTTGAAAGTGAAGATGCAAAACAAGAGAAGAAAAGCTGAGAATGGAAAAGGAGTTATCTGGTGTTGTTTTGATGGGAAAGGAGGCGTTCAATTTTGGGAGTGGAATTATAGGAGGTTTAGCAGACATGATAGCGGTGGTGGTGAGGTTGCTTCCATGGATCACACGACCAGCCTATTTGGCTCAACTCCACTAAGCTCGAAATTGGGCAAATTTACAAATGAGTAATGCTATTTAATCCTGACGAATCTGCGTTAATGTGGCATAAAATGATAGATAAAATTGGTTCAAGTTCAAAATAACTTATTTACAAGCAAACTTATAAGTGGACATAAAAGTTGTAAAACAAATATTTTATCAATGTTACGTAGAGTTATTGTTTTATTAAGTCATTGTGTGAGACTGTTTCCCTCTCTAATGACAAATATAAGATATTTCGTGCCTCTAGTGATTAATTAACCAAAAATGTTATGTGTAAAATTAATTACAAATTGTAATAATATGAATTACTTATATCGACGAGCGCTTCCCTGGAATCCCCCATTCGAATTACAGAATTTCTTGATAAAGGACCCATCTCCAAATACTTCTTCCACGATTGTCTCCTCTGTTCAATTCCTCCTTCCTTCCCTACCTCAAACCAGTACAATGATTTCGTTCTAGTTTATTGCATTCAGAGAAACTTCATTTATTGCCATTAATAGTGGAAATTTCATCAGTTCGACAAGAAAAAGTAAAAAGTCAACACAAACTTTGGCCTTTTGTCCAAGACTCTAAACCATAAAATGCATGAAACTTCTCATTTTTTCTTTTGGTTAAGAATAAAGGAAAGAATTAACTGGATATATTTGCACAGAAAATTAAAAATCAGTCTTGAGTAAAGTAATGTATTTTATTATTGCTTGGTTATAACTTATACACGAGAAGCTAAAGAGATTAATCTACGTCACCCATACAGATGTCAGCCGTTTGATCAGACGGCGGAGCCCATGCATTCATAACCAATGAAAACGACGGCTCAGATCTTGTCAAGCTTCTCAGCCTTGACGATAGGGTTGGCCTTGGCAATGGATTCCCTCCCCAATTGCTTGTAATCAAACGTACAATCATGTTGTTCAGGATACCTATGGGATCCACAGAACATGACCCCACACCTGCACTTGAATCCCGTGAGACCCAGGCGCTTCCGGCAACCGGCGCACCTGTTAGGTTTAATCTGCTTCGGCGCCGCCACGGCCACGGAGGTGTCGGATTTTTCAGTTTCCGCCACCGCTTCGGCGGAAATCGGAACCTTCTCTAGTATTATGTGCGGATTAATTGTATACTTAACTGATTCTGGCCTTGAAGGAGTTGAAAATGAGGAGGATTCCGATTGATTGAGCGTTTTTTCCATGGCGATTTTGGCTTCTCTTGTTTCCCCTTCCTTGACGCAATAATCTTCATAACACTTGGAACAAAGATTAAGAGTTGTAGGGCTGCCAAAAAAGCCACAACTATTTGCGCACAGCAGGTGTCCTCCGGCAGGCTCTTGCCATTTCTGTTCTTCCGCCATCTCAGATCCGATCAAATATCAAAACCCAAACAATAAGACCGATTGATATGAATTTCACAAAATATCAATCAATCGCTCAATCCCACAAACAATATAAAATTACATGCAAATGGAAACAGAAACTGAATCAGAAGGCGAGTTTGGTGGTGGGGAGAAGAAAGTGCTAAAATAAGGGTATAAATTGAGGGTTTGGGAAATTGGTGACTTGATTTTGAGGAAATTTACAGGAAAAGGGTGTGAGGTTTCGTTTGATTTATACTAAACTTGGGAAAAATAAATTGCATTATTTTATAGGGCTGTATTAATCCTTTGAAGCTACGTTAAGGAGACGGCGGGTGGCTGCTTTTGGATTTCTTCAAGGCCGCGTTTTTCATGAAATCAATGTCTAGTGGTTAATTAAGGTGTGTTTGAACCGCATTATTTTAGAAGAATGTATTCTAAAATGGGAAAGGCCCCTTGTACAGGG
>CAIGRQ010278267.1:0-12411 GCA_903798375.1 Fraxinus sp. D2006-0159
AGCCCTGGTAAGTATATGGAGCAGGTATGGTATGTGTTTCAAGTTCGAAACACGAGGTAAGGTCTGTGGTTTTAATTTTATTGGTTACCTTACTATACAAGTAAACTGTGTGTTTTGGTTGCTTACAGATTTATTGGGAATCAATGTGGAGATTTGTTAGGTTTTTTGATACCCATAAATCCGGGCGATGATTTAAAATAATTGAGGGAAATTTATCGACACCATAAACTTGGCTCGACTAGAATACTATCAACACTTTTGCATGGCCCAAGTTTGGGTTGGATGGTAATAGATATTAGCCCATTTAGTTGGTGATCCAATTAATAGCTTTCGCTCATTTTGGAGAGGAGTGTTTGGGCCAAGTGAGTAACCTAATTTTGTGCCCTATATATATTTCCATGTTCCAGCCATGTGTAGGGTGTGTGTGTGTGAGGCAAGAGAAGAGTCGTGAGAGAGAGGTAGCCGGTTTTGTAGGGGTGATTACTTGGTGAGATTCTACGAATATATGCACACTCAATTGCATGTTTCAATTTTCATCGGTGCATGTTTCTTGTATGCTTGTTTCAGTTTTCATTTAACAAGATATGACCAATATTTCTAATACATACAAATTTGCAACTTGACGAGCAGACTCGTTCACCAAAACAATGTAATACTCGGCATAGATGCAAATGCCTTCTCCAATGCTTTAAGTTGGGAGGCATGACAAGAGATACCATATAAACTTGGCCCATCTTTGTGGAGAAAGATGACTTCATAAAATAGAAAATATGCCCTGTCTCCAATGTTCTTTTTTCCAGATCATGATCCACATATTAAATAAGTTCAAATGCCTCTCTGATTAAGAAGATTTAAAAGGATTTAATAATGTGGGGACAAGCTTCCAACAAAATACGAGCATAATGAGACAATGGTACAATAAGGCCCGCTTAAACCAGCATTGAAGAAATTCAGCAGCCGGGCTAAGTTTAAATTTAAATTGAGCTTGAAACCCACACAATGCCACACCTAAGAATACCATAGACGTCAAAATACTTACAAAGCTTGATGCTTAACATTCAGTTAAGAAGCTAACAATTGGTCTCAGAATCGAAGTTTTGCAGCACAAACAAAAATTATAGAAAGAAATTGCAAAATCGAAGAACACAAATAAATTTTTCGCCATTTGGGTCCGAATGTTCAGCTTAACGTCTACTCACCCGTTGGGCATCCATTTCGTAGATTTTGCTCGAATCCACTGAGAATCACAAAGTACAGTACAACGAATGTATGAAGAAATCTTCGCTAAGTTTTTCTCTAGCCTCTCCTATACAAAGTTTTCACTCTACAACCACTAATGTATACAAAATACACTCAAAAATATTACTAAGACATTACAGAGATCACAAGCAAAGGATCTCAAGAAACGAAACAAAGAGAAAACCCTAGAATACGAAAATAGTAAGAAACGAAGGATCCAGAAAAATGGGTTATAAGGTAACCCTTCAAATACTCAATCCAATGGTCCAAGACATGCCAAGTGTAAGGCCAATATTACACCATTAAATAAAACAGCAAACCGGTGGCCCAATCAACACAGCGATGCCCAAGTAACAAAATAGAGAGGCCCAAATAGAATAGAGAGGCAGAAACAATTTCTGAATTTATTTAAAGGTAACACCTTAGTGCCAAAATTAGCAGAATTGAGTTCAGTTGGAATTTTGATCAAACTAATCAAATATTTATCAGACACATTTCTAACAAAATGAAATTCAATGTCAACATGCTTAGTCCTATCATAAAAAACATGATTTCTAATTAAGTGAATAGCGCTCTAATTATCAGTATATATTCTAACCACTTTATTTATAAAGCCAAATTTATTTAAAAGACCTCTTAACCACAGTCCTTCTTTAACAGAATCACAAGCTGCAATATATTCAACTTCTGTGGAAGAAAGTGCTACAATCTTTTGTAATTGAAACTTCCAACTAACACAACTATCACAAAGGGTAAAAACATAAGAAGATGTAGATCTTCTTTTATCTAGATCACCTGCAAAATCAGAATCTGTGTATCCCTTTAAAATAACACCTTCATTACATCTTTGAAACTTTAAATCCAAATTAGTTGAACCCTTTAAATACCTTATCATCCATTTAATAACCAACCAATGTGTTTCACCAGGATTAGCCATAAATCTACTAAGAATACTTATTCCATGAGCTAGGTCAAGTTTGGTAAATATCATAAGGTACATAATAGAGCCAACATCATTAGCATAAGGTATTTTACACATTCTATCATGTTCTTCAACAGTTTTAGGAGATTACTCACTAGAAAGTTTGAAATGATTTGCAATATGAAGAGTTACAGATTTGCATTCAATCATAGCAAACTTTTCAAGTACTTTATTTATTTAAGAATTTTGATTCACATACAAGACACAATTTTTTCTATCTCTTTTGATTTCCATTCCTAAAACTTTCTTAGCTTGCCCTAGATCTTTCGTGTCAAATTTAGTTTTAGATTTTTCTTTAACATAATCAATTTCAGATCTATTTTAATAGACAAGAAGCATATCATCAACATATAACAATAGATAAATAGATTCAGGTCCTCCCGACCCTTTGATGAAAAACAAGAATCAAAATTACTCTTAGAAAATCCCAGATTCTGAACATAAGAATAAAATCTTTTATACCATTGCCTTGTAGCCTGTTTTAGGCTAAAGTGATTTTTTTAACAAATAAACCTATTCAGATTTTGAATTTAATTCAAAACCTTGTGGTTGTATGCATATAAATGGTTTCTTCAATATCATCATTTAAGAAAGCAGTCTTAACATCAAGCTGATCTAATTCCCAGTTAAAATGAGATGTTAAGGCAAGTAAAATTCTGATAGATGTATACTTTGCAACAGATGAAAAGATCTCATTATAATCAATACCCCTCTCTTTGTGTGAATCATTTTTGCTACAAGTCTAGCTTTATATATTTCTCCCAAGGTATTAGCTTCACCTTCTTTAATCATATAAACCCATTTACAGTCAACAATCTTTTGATGTTTAGGTTTATCAACAAGAATCCATGTTTTGTTTTTAAGTAAAGAATCAATTTCTTCTTGCATGGCTTCCAGACAAAGTTTATAATCTTTACTGTTAATAGCATCTTCAAAAGTTACAGGTTCAAAATTAATAAATTCCAATTCAGAATAGAAAGTCACAAATTCATCAATGTTAATTATGGTAGAAGGGATCCTATTTCTTCTACCCCTATCCATGACCAATTGATAATTTTCAAAAGAAGAGTCTTGAGAATTTTCCTCAGTTTCAAATTCATTTTGAGACTGATCAGTTTCAGATTGAGCAAACTCCACCTCAATCAAATTTTCAGGTTCAGTTTGACTTTGTTCTTGATTTTTCAGCACAGTTTCTTTAACAAAAGTAGGATGGTCACTGTTCTGACTTGAAGAAGTCTTACAGGGAAACTGACTCTCATCAAAAACAACATTTCTACTTATGATGCTCCAAACTCATTCTTCTCTCTTACCCAAAGTCTATAACCCTTAGTTTCTTCTCTATAACCCAGAAAAATACATTTTTGAGACATGGGTTCCATTTGCCTGCATTTTGATAAGTATAGGCAGCACAACCAAATATCCTTAGTTTGAAATAATTTGGAGACTTTCCAGACTATAAGTGTTCAGGGATTTGAAAAACGATAGCACTTGAAGGAATTCTATTTATTAGATAAGTGGTAGTTTTTAAGGCTTCACCCTAGAAATTTTTTGAAAGATTAGAACTGAGTAACATGCATCTCATCTTTTCCAATGAGGTTCTATTCCTTCTCTCAGCAATATCATTTTGTTGAGGAGGGTATGTTACTATTTTATGTCTTAAAATTCCACATTTTTTGTAAAAAGAGTCAAGTTCATGATTACAAAATTCCAAATTATTATCTGTCCTAAGTGCCTTGACCTTTTTATTAGTTTGGTTTTCAATCATAAGTTTCCATTGCTTAAAATTTTGAAAAAGTACCAGATTTGTTTTTCAAAGGAAAAGTCCAAATATTTCTTGAAAAATCATCCACGATCAATAAGTAAAATCTGAAACTATTTAAGGTATTTACAGAGGCAAGACCCCCACAAGTATGCATGTGAATACTCAAGGATTGAAGTAGATTTGTGAATTCCAGTTTTGAAAGGCAGTTTTGAAAAAGAGCCATCGACAAACTGATAAAGTTGTTGGCCACAGAGGTAGGTAACCAATTGGATTTTCCACATAAGGTAAATATCTGAGGTGAGTTTGACAAAAATAGTGTGAGAAACATTTGGTCGAGGAGGGTTGGGAGTGGGATTTGAAGTAAAAGGATTTGAATGGGCAAAGGGATTTGTAGGAGAAGATGGGGAGGAAGGAGTCGACGCCATTGGAGGTTAATCCTTAGTGGCTCTGAATACCATGTTGAAGAAATACTTGGTTGCATTTTCATTCATGATTTAACTATTACAATCGGTTGCATTATATAGAATTTACAGAAGAATATTCTATGGAATGAAATATTGTTACAAGAGAATACTCTTGCAGTAGAGTGCATCTAATGAAGAGGATGGTGAAGCAGAGTATTTGCAAAGGTCGTTATGTAACGACATTGTGGTCATGAGGCATTGAGCTGGCACTAGGTGAAGGGTCAATAATACCCTTAACATTAACAATCCTATTGCAACGAATTTTTCACATAATTACTATGTAAAATCTAATTTATTGTCACGTTATATCATGAAAGTGTTCAAATAAGTCTTTTAACCTTGTGCTCGTGTGTATGTACAGGGGATGGGGTTGGCAAAGTGTTCAAATGGTTTCTCTCTGATTTTTCTTTACTTTTATCTCATTTTAGACTTGTTTATTATTTTTCCCTCCCATTAAATATGCATTAAAGGTAACATTTGAATAATAGATTGAGCTCGTTCAAAATGAAAATTAAACTAGATCGTCTATTTGTTAGACATTAGTGCTACATACATTCATTAGAATACAACTTGAATTGTAATGCATAGAAGATGCTCTAACGTTTGCACAATTAAACATAATGTGAACTAAACTTAATCGACATTGATTTAATTCTGAAAATATTAACTCACACGATCTTTAGCACATTTCAACCAGCAATAAAGTAAAGGGAAAATAGCAAAGGATGTCCCCAAACTTTGTTGCCTATTTCACCTGGGTTCCCAATTTTTCAGTTGGAGCACTAACATCCTCAATCTTTCGTTCTAGTAGGACTTTGGTCCTTCAATTTTACCCTCATCTTTAGTTAGCAGGCTAAACTTTTATGGAAAAAAGAAGAAGATAACTTTACTCTTATTTTCCTCATAAATAAAAATTAAATTACAAAAATAAAAATGAAAAGGGAAGAAAAGAGAATATTCACCAAAAGAGACAATTTGGGAACCTAAATGCGACGAAAAAATTAATTGGCACCTAAGCGAGGCAAGTGATAATGTTTGAGGACTATGTCAACAATCAATCACTTGTGATTGCTCGTTTAGCTAGGACACGTGCCACTACACTAGCTTCTCACTTGTTTTTGTATTAAGAGGAAGGTGAAAAGCGGGCGTTTATTTGAGTTTAATGCTTATGGAATCTTGTGGGTGATCATACAAGGATGTAAACTTCTTGCAGCCATTTAGGGAATCGGTATGGAGAAGATAATGGGTTTTTGGAGTACGAAATAGAGGAATGAGTGTGATATATGTTGAAGTTTAACGAAGGAAAATCTGGGAAATAATCGATTTTATGCGCTATATGATGGGATTTCGTAGCTATGAAGCACGCGGGTGGAGAAGGGTGGAGAAGGTAAGGGAATTGCGCGACGGAGACACCGGCGCCTCCGTCCCCCATCCTCTCAATAGTTGCTGTCATCTCCAGCGGCTGATTGTTCTTCTACTGGTGTCTTCTTGGCGATAGTTTCGGGAACTCAAAAAATATGGCGCATGAAGTTTTTGCAGAGAGATTTTTCATTTTACCGGAAATGGAAGGAAAAAACACCCAACGTCCAAACGGTATCGTGTTGGTTGACGATCCATTTTGTTGACACGTGTTATATTGAATAGTGTCTTCAAAACAGCCTCTTTTAGATGTTTGGACATATGGTCACTATAAAATCTCAAGGTTTGTATTGTTTGTATATAATAATTAGAAAGGAATTTCTCTAATCATTTAAAAATTTCACAAAATAGCACACTACAATATAAGGGTGTTTATAATTCCATGATATATTTTTTTTTGTCACACCTTTTAACATTTTTTTTTCTATTTACTAAGCAATGGTTTAAATCCTCTCCATCACAATCTTATTTTCATTTTTGAAAAATTTGTGCAATTAGTCTCTAACCTTTAAATTCGAATTAAACTCTTTACCTCAATCATAATTTGATGCGCGCTTGAACACACGACACGATCTCTAATGTTTAGTATGATATTTTATATATTTTGAGCTTCTTGTTTGATTAAGAAATATCTTGTTACTTTGCCATGAAAAACATAAGTTGTGGAACAAAAAAAATTAAATAACCACCCTAACTATGATAATAAACAAAGGGAAATTATTCTAAAAAAAAAATCATATTTATAAATAATTTAACCTTATATTTGTGAACTTAATTCTCATGATGCTTGAAACGTGTTTGCCAATAATAAATAAAAATAAATTTCATATTTATAAATAATTTATACCTTATATTTGTGAACTTAATTCTCATTACGCGGGAAACATGTTTGCCAATAATAAATATCTAAGCTAGAAGTATTTTCCACGTGATTTAGTCGATAAGTGGACGATGAATTAAATTTGGAAAGGGTCCAGCAAAAATAATTGTCAAGGCATGAGTAGTTTGAACATAATTCGATGAAGCCATCAATCCAACAATAATTAGTGATGACAAAAAAACTCGTCCCAAATGGGGCGAAAAAACTCACCCCGACGGGTTGGTGGGGCAGGGAGGGGGCCCCGAACCCACCCGGTGAAGAATAAGAAAATAATGAACTACAAATTAAAAAGAAAAAATTAGTTAACTGAAAATTTTTGAAAAAAAAAATAAAAAAAATTAAACGGGGCAAGCCTGCACCCTGCCCCATCTAAGGTGGGGTGGGGCACGGGACGGGGTGGGAGAGTGGCGCCCGTTCCTCCCCGAACCCGCCATGTTCATCTCTAACAATAATATGAATAAAACATGATCTAGATGGACAATTAATTGTGCTGGACCATTACCACATTTAAATTCATGATCCTCGACTATATTATGTGAAAAATATTTCTGAACTTAGCTAATTTTGGAGAACATGTTTCAGAAGTGGCGAGAATTAATTTCAGAAATCCAAGGTTATTTAGAAATACTTGTCTTTGTTTATTAAAAAAAAAAAAAAAAATTGTTGTGACGATATAGTCACCCTTATTATTATAGTAGCCTATTTTCTAAAAAAAAAAAACGATTAAAGAAATTCGTTTCTAATTAGTATATAAAAATATGTGCAAATTTATTAAATAGACAATTTTAAAGAGACCATATATATGATACGAAAACAGGTATGAAGCTAACGTGGCAACACATGCCCTAACTAAACAAGGAATTATAATGATGGACACTGTCAATCATACAAACCTCCACCTGATTTTCATGTGAATTTGCATAGAAACTCAAAGAATAAATTGTGTGTCTCTCATTTAAATATAAATACCACCTTATCAACGAACTTCTTAATGTGTTTTAAAGTCTTGAGAGGGACATTGAAAAGGAAGAATTTTTGACGTTAAGTAATGAATTATTGACAAAGTTCTCAAAAACATTACCACTTGTCTAATTGGGGTGCCACCTTTTTATTTTTTGGGTCAGATCCTAACGGTCTCCTTTGATAACAACATTTAGCATGGTTCTCAACACCCCCAACGGGTCTGAGCATTTCTAGTGGTTCTCAACACCCTTAATGGTTTTGATAGAATTGATCTCATGTGTTCTTTAGGCAGGATAAAAAAAAAATTATATGATGAAAAAATCTCAATTATGGTTTTCATTAGAAGGAAGTTTTTATTTTGCCCCACTAAGTAGGACTGGACAAAACTCTCAAACAAAATTAAATTGGACCCAATATCTAGCAGTTCTTTTTAAGTTAAATACCTCGAACGAGCATATGAATCGATAATAGACACGTTTGATTTGGTTCATCGCATCTATTTAATATTTTTAATTTTTTATATTAAATAAGACAAATTATTTTAATTTTTTAAAAAATAAATCTGTCAACTAATCAATTGAACCAAAAAATAGGGTAATTAACAAAAAGAAAAAACTGCAACATTAGTCCCAAATTTTTTTAAAAGGCGCAAATGAGTCCCAAATAAATTATTAAAATGACAATTAGCACATAATGTCCCTAACTTTCACTATTATTGTAAAAAAGTCCCTACCTTTTATTTTTTTTTAGCATTTTCACACTCAATTACACATTTGATTACGCAAACCATCATTTCTATCTATTTTCATTCAATTTAAAAAAAAAAAAAAGCTGCAAAAGTCCGTACTTTTTATTTATTTTTATTAAAATATGAGGGTATATTCATTATTTCACAGTTCTTTATTAAGAAAATGGATGAAAATGATGGTTTGCGCAATTAAAGATGTAATTAAGGTTGAAAATACTAAAAAAAAAAGTGAAAAGTATAGACGTTTTTCTCAATAACGGTGAAAGGTAGGAACATTATGTACTAATTACCCATTTTAATAATTTATTTGGGGCTCACTTGCATTTTAAAAAAAAATTGGGACTACGGTTGCAATTAGTTTTTTTCTTTTTGTTTTGTTTTATTTAAAGAGAAATGGTATATTCATAATTTCACAATTTTTAATTGAGAAAATAGATGGAAATGATATTTTGCGCAATGAAATGTGAAAATAAGGATGAAAATGCCAAAAAATGAAATATAGAAACGTTTTCCACAATAATAAGGAATGATTGGGACGTTGTGTGCTAATTACCCACCCCCCACCCCCCACCCCCCAAAAAAATATATCATTTTCCTCTTTCATTATCAACTAATTAATTCAACTCAAACCAAAATATGATTTTCGATTTCTAATTTTTAACCCAAGCCCAACTTAATCAAATTGAAGATGTTAGTGATTGAGATTTTAACATTTTAAATTGGTGGAAGATCAATAAATCAAAATTTTTGTTTATTTATATTAATTAATTGTGCTTTTACAATCAGTTCTTGTAGAATTTCTTAATGTGACAAGTCATGTAATGGATAATTAATTTAAATAGTTGGTAAGTACTAACAATATTTAAAAATACTTTATTTCTATAACTTCTAATTTATTTTTCATTTTTTATAGAGACTTAAATGAATCAATGAGATGAAATCATCGATATTTTAATTACATTATTTTATAAGAGTTAATATTAAACACGTCAATCGTCATTAGTTGAATTAATGTAGTATTGTTGTAAATATTAAAAAAAATAAATTAATTATGGTACGGAGCCAGGGAATCGAATGGAATCCGTTCGGTTCCATAATTAAATTTGGATCCCAACTATTTCACTTACTAAATACCCGAGAATTCGAATTTGGTTCGGTTCGATTTTACCGAACCATACCCACCCATACCACTAGGGACAGGAGATCAAGAGGTGAGTGTCAAAGCGAAATATGCCAAAATTCTTGGCATTGGTTGATGATGCATATCAAATTTTAGATCATCAATTAAATATTAATCAGTAAATATATTTTACTATGACTAATGTAATTCTATATTAAAAATGCCTCAAACAACTTGTGAGTTGAATGATCAAATTAGAGCTTTAAATTATGCTAGAAAGAAGCACATTTCTTCAAAAATTTCATGGATAATCATTAATACATTTAATAAGACATTACTTTTTTAATGATAAGTCGAGATGTATACTTTTTAGACATAATATCAATAAATTTGCTAATTTAAAGGATCACCTACAAATCCAAATGAGTAATCTAGAGCGTGAATATACTGCATTTCAAGGGAAAGAAATTAACTTAAATCAAATGAGTCAACATGATGAAAATCTAATCTCACGATTGAAGATTTACAGATAAGGTTTAATAGAAAAATTAGTTATCAATGACTCGATGAAAAGCACTCAAGAGTTTAACTATCAACATTTCTATGAAAAAAATTAAGTGTTGCTTACCAAAATCAACATCAGCCTCACAAGTGCTTCGTACGACTTTTTCTTTTTTCTTTTTTTGACAGTTTTTGGTCTCAAGACTCAATATTTGTGTTTGGCTTACCTTAAAATAAATACTTGAGTTCGTTTATAAATAAATTTTGTAGTCAATTTTTGAAACTAGTCTTTTATTTTATAAACAGTTTATCCAAATGCATTTGGGAACAAAATTTTATTCTAATTAAATTAAGTTTTATTACGTGTCCATAGGGTTCTTAATTCTTTGCCTGAAAGAGACGGTCGATCCCACAAATTTATTGCTCGGAGTGCATACGGTATATCCATTAATTAGTGATTTTGACATCAATAACTTAGAGTCCGTTTGGTAGAAATTAAAATCGGATTAAAATTGAAAAACTAGTCATTGTTGTTGACTTTTATTAGACGAGTGAGACCCAATAACAGTTATATTTTCAATTTTAATCCGATTTTAATTGATACCAAACGGACTCTTAATATATTGCAGGAAAATATAAGATATTTTTATCTTGTTTGAACCCCATTTTCTTAAAAACAAAAAATACATTTTATAATATTGTTATGATAAAGAATATGTGGTTAAAAAATAAGGAAAAATTTTGAATTTGTATTGAATATTATTTTATTAAAGAACGTATTGTCGAAATGTGATCAAATCAATGCTGAATAATGCATTTTGATGGCAAAATGAGGCTCAAACAAAGGCTTTGTCTTGTTTTTAATGGAAGTATTAAAATTTTGTACATTTTCAATATTTCATCTATCAATTTCATATTCATATCATGAATTAGACGTACAATTGTCAACAAACTATTAAAAATAATACCTCATCCCATTCCAATGCACCTAAAAATGTCCTCAAGTCAATTTTTTTGGTAAATCGTATTGGATAGGATTGAAAACAAAATCTGGACAAAATTTATNTCGTATTGGATAGGATTGAAAACAAAATCTGGACAAAATTTATCATTTTTCTACTCAGTAGCAGGGGTGTAATGAGCTGAACCGCTCAAGCTGTAAAGGACATCACTTACAAGGCTCTTTTTTTTTTTCTTTTTTAAATAATATAGAAAAGGGGTGACAACTTATATAAATGTTAAACAGGAACTCGTACAGGGGCAATAAGTCTATTGGAATAGTCGTCGCCTGAATTCTTGTATACTTAATACTCACAGAACAGAATTCAACGAATAAAATTTAGATGTTTTTCTTTCAAAAAGAAAAATATATCACATGCAAACACCTTATCAACAAGCTTGTGGTTGTGCCATGTAGTCTTCGAATAGACATTGTAAAGGAAGGATTGTTGACATATCGGACAAGAACACCTTATCTACAAATGAAGTGTGAAAAGGAATGATTGTTGACGTCTAAGTGTTGGATAGTCGACACTGTCCTCAAACCTTACCACTTGTCACACTTGGGTCCCCATTTATTCTTTTTGTACCATTTAGTTTCCCAAACAATCTATTTTGGTGCACACAAGGGACAGGAGGACAGAAAACGTTCAATTTTCCATCAAATAATAATTTAAAAGCACATCATCCCATTTGACTTAGAGTTGAACGATTTCCATCCATATTTGCAACAAAAAAGATAGTTTTGGGAACTAAATGTGACAGAAAAATGAATAGAGACCCAAGTGAGACGAGTTATGTTTGGGTACTTAGGTTGAGAACTTCCCAAAATAAAGTGTGAATATGGGAGCTAAACATGAAGTTGTGGTTTCCCAGTCACGTTTTAAACATTACAAGATTTGAGGGACTCAGAATTGCCTATAAATAGGTTAATTTCCCCCCATCTTTGCACCACACAAGAGCTGGGAATTATATTTACACTTGTAGTCCAAAATTAAGCGTCCCATTTGTATCTAGCTAGCTAGACATGGATAAAACAAACAAAACATTGGATCATATCAATTATACCTGCAAGCCATACCCCTATGAGATCAATCGCTATGATTTTGGCAAAGATTTCGCCTTCGGCTCTGGAACATCGGCTTATCAGGTACGTCGTGTTCATAGTGTCGTTGCAGAGGTTTGCTAAACAATGGTCAGAATGTAAGCTTGCTTTTAGACCAGAAGGTTGAACCCATGCAGATGCACAAAAGAGGACTAGTGTAAATGTAAAGAATAACTAAAAGGGAGAATTTGTTTCCTTGGATGTATATTTCAGATTGAAGGAGCTTGGA
>CAIGRQ010278280.1:0-12902 GCA_903798375.1 Fraxinus sp. D2006-0159
CAATCAAGTGAAGATTCAAACTTAATTTTTAGGCAAAAAAAAATAAAAAATAAAAAGAGAAGGCACAAATGAAGATTCATTAAGAAACCATTGAAGAGATTCAATATTTATCTTCATCTTCTCAATTTATCAAAAATTTGGGTTATGTCTTTTCACTTAAATATAATTTCTTGTATTTTCGATATGTTAGGCTAATTTTATATATCGTTAGGACGAGATAAACTATTGTTATGATATTTTAAGATTTTAATTAATTATTTTGACTTTAATTTGATTTGATTTGATTTGTAGATGTTTATTATTGTTTTTATTGTTCTTTTCAATTGTTTGATCATCAATTGAATTGTTAGTAAATTTTATTGTTATCGAGAGAGACAATAGGGTTTAAGCGCAATATAATAAATATTGTAAGGTTCGATAGATGATAAAGATATACATATATACTTTATATGATTTTAATAGGTGTTTTAGCACTTGTTAATGTATTTGTCATGTTTACATATTTCATAGAAAGATAGAAGAGTCACATTAGGGAAATAAATTTGATCGCTATCGAGAGAGACTTTTAATTAAATAGAAACATTAACTAACATAAATGATTTCAAATTGTCATTTTAATTGTTACACTAAAAATTGAACAATAAAGGGGATTCGATATCTTAGTAATGCATTTCACATATTTGAAAAACATTTCTACTTACTTTCATTAGTTTAATCGATAATTTAGGGATTAGTATAAAAAATCACAAAATTTGTTTGTTATTCGATTAAAGTTGCAATTGATGTTAACTCGTGCTCGTAGATTCGACACTCTATACACTACTTTATTACTTATTCACGATCTCATTCACTTGCTGATTTTCTAATGATCAAGTTTTGGCGTCATTGTCGGGGACTATTGTTTTTTATAAGTTTAGTTAATTTTTGCTTTAACCTGGATTTTACTTTTTTTAGTTTAATTTATTATATTAGAAAAACATTACGGTGTTTCCTGGTGCCTTTTTCAAGACCTTGTATGCGAAGTTCAAGAACTGATGATCTTGTTCAATTTGACCCGAAAATCGAACAAACATTCAATCTTTGAAAAAGACAACAGTTGGAAGCACGCCAAAAACAAATAGAGGAATACATGCTAGAGGAAAATTCGAATCAAATAGTAATCGGGGAAAATCTGGAAACAGTACAACCGAATTTGGTTGTACCTAATGAAAATACAAGGCTATTGGGAGAGTATGTGGTTCCACTGATTGTGGAAAGACAATTTGGCATAGTATATATGGTGTTTGGTCGAGTAAACTTCCACCTGAGGGCTGATGTGATCAACATGTTCTAAAATGTGCTACAATTCTTTGGGAGAGCTTCAGCGAATCCCAACGCTCATATATCAAGATTTCTGGACATGTGTGCAACTATCGAGTATCCAAGCGTTTCTAGTGAAACAATCAGACTGAGATTTTTCCCATACACCTTAAAGATTCAACCAAAAAGTGGTTAAACACTTGTCTACCTCAAAGCATCATTACATGGAACCAATTGAATCAGAAATTTCTTAGCAAGTATTTACCACCGAAAAAGATTGCAAAGCTGATAGACGAGATTACCACATTCCAAACAACTGGACTCGGAGTGCTATTAAGAGGCTTGAGAACAATACAAGAGTTTACTCTGCCAATGCCACAACACGGATTGCAGAAATGGCTTCAAGTTCAATATTTCTACATTGGTCTGAATCCAATAAGCAAGGTTAACGTAAACTCTGCATACGATGGTTTTATCACAAAAGGAACCGCAGATCAAGTCTACCAAATTATGGAGGATCTAGCATTTGCCTATGCACTTTAGCCCACTGAATGGACGAGTGGAAATAGAGTTGTTGAGATATTCGAAATTGATTCTTTAATAGCAATTTTAGCACAGTTGGCATTGTTGGCACAGAAGGTGGATCAGATGAACGCAGCCCGTTAATTATGGAGGAAACCAAGAGAGTGTTAATTGTAATATAGGGTCTCATTTTGTTCAGATAGTGGAGGATGTGAACTACAGTCAGAATTTTCAAAGACAACAATACAATCAAAATCCAAACACTTACTACCCAGGCTGGAGGAATCACACGGGTTTCCAATGGAACAACAATCTGGGAGCTCAGATTGCACCACAATAGACTGGACCACCAGGTTTTCAGCTAATTGAAAATAAATATTCTTTACAAGATCTTGTTACTAAATTGGCAGATATATCTACCCAACATATGCAAAGAACAGATAAAACCTTACAAGTTCAGGGAGCTGCCATCAACAATTTGGAAAATCAGATGGGACAAATAGCGAAAGCACTTTCATAAAGACCACCAGGAGCATTGCCTAGACTGAGATAAATCCCAAATAGTAGGTAATGGCAATGAAGTTCGTAGAGGAAGAACAGATTGAGGCAATAACTACCCGTATTGGAGTTCAACTGCCATAGATTAATAAAAAGAGACAAGTTGCTACAAAAGAAAATGTACATTTCATAGTTGAGGAGCAATTGGAGAAATCTGAGTAGAACAAAGAAGCAAAAACGTAAAGAGCATCAGAGGATCAGAGGATCTAGAGGTTAAGGAAATCGTTCCTACTAAAGAATTTGTGCCACCATTACTATTTCCATAAAGACTGCAAAAGAGAAAGCTCGATGATCAATTCGAGAAATTTCTAGATATGTTGAAAAAGCTCCACATCAACATCCTATTCATCGATGTAATCCGACATATTCCAATGTATGCAAAGTTCCTGAACGACATGATATCTAAGAAAAGAAAGCTTCCAGATAGGGAAGAAGTGGCATTAACCAAAGAGAGCAGTGCAAGGCTGCAAAATAAATTGCCACCAAAACTTTAAGACCCAGAGAGTTTTACTTTACCCATTTCACTAGGCAAAAGATTTCATTTTAATGTTTTATGTGATACAGGTGCAAGTGTAAATTTAATGCATTTGTCTACTTTTAAGAAACTAAGAGTTGGGAAAATCAAATGATTGAATGTAACACAGCAGCTGGCATATAGGAGCATCAAATACCCATGGGGCAAGGTTGAGGATGTGCTCATCAAGGTTGNGACCACGATATGCCAATTATCTTAAGTCGACCCTTTTTAGCAACAAGTCAAACTTTGATTGACATGGAAAATGGTGAGCTGGCTGTGAGGGTGGAGGATGCACATGAGATCTTTAAATTATATAATTCACCCAAACAATCAGTAGTCCTAAAAGAGGCTAAATATATTGTTGAAGAAATTCATCAAAGGTCGAAGGAGAAAAAACCTAAACGTCTAGGGAGCCTTGATAGAGAGGATAATAGAGAGCTCAAGGTTTGGAAGGAAAAAAGAGAATGTAAAGCTGGAAATTGCTGGGACTGTAAGACTGCAAGACTCTAGCGCTAACCACCATGATCAGTTCCTCCATGCAGTCTAGCTAAAGACTATAAATTAAGCGTTTATTGGGAGGCAACCCAATTTTTCAATCATTTTATTTATTTTGCTTTCCGTATTGCAGTGCATGTAGTGTTATTCTTGATGTATAGGTTGCATTAGTTATAGGCATGTTTCAATTCAGTTTGGGGGGTCATCTTCATCATTGACACTTAGCCTGGTTAAAGGAAAACATTAATTGAGTGAAAATGAGCTTTCTTTTTATTCTTTTGATTGTTTTCTTCCCCTCTTGATAGGTACCATGGATATTGACCTTGGAAGGAGCTTAGAAAAGTACAATTTGGAATAAATTAACAAATAGATCTTTTCACATTCAACAAAAAAAATTCAGGGAGTACCATTTACCTTTTCTTCTGTATCCCGCTATATTCTTATTTTTGTTTTATGACATTGAGGACAATGTCGATTTTAAGTTTAGGAGTGAGAAAACTTTGAGTTTTTTTACTTTTCATGTGTTTTTTTTTTAATGTTTGTGTGTTTGTTTTTCATTATTGCTTTAGTATATAATAGAAAAATAAAAAAAATGAAAAACCCTGCTTGCAATGATAATTATATTTGAAATTTGGTATTGATTTATGAACGGTGGACAAGTTGCGTTCTAGATTGATTGATGCTTAACCCTACAAAACTTGATATTATACGTGCACTATAATTGAGTTTTTCGTCGTGATGTAATAAATTGATTCATATGTTGATATGTTGATAGATTGAACATAGATGCTATACCTAAAACTATCCCATATTAATGATCCTTAACCAAAGTTAGCATAGTTTGGGGATGATTTTACAGTTGTAAGAAGATACGGATGTAAACTAAAATTCCTCGCGTGAAAACTTATGTGTGAATTGTCTTAAATTAATAGGATAAAATCGGGCAAAAGTCTTAATTTAATGTCGGTTTGATTAGATGGGTGTTTAATGAGGGGTCTTACACTAATTAGAGTAGAAAAATATATAAAAGATATCTCTTCGTAGCCTTTATGACTTAGGTTATTAAGCCTGCTAGGGTATTTACAACCTGGTGCCCTAAAATCATCTAATTTAAGAGTCATCGACCAAATATCATTACATGAGTCATATAGAAAGCTTAAGGAATAGATTTGGGATGTCAATTCGAACTGTTAAAATCAAAAACCGCGGTTAATCGAATCAAACGGGGCAAAAAAAAAATCGAACCTATTGTGCAATGGGGTGGTTATGATTTTGATTTTAATGACCCGATTTGGGGTAGGGAGGGTATGGTATTTAGCGACAGTGTCCCACACCGAATCGATTACAATTGGGCTTCCCTAAAATCCTAGCCCAACTAACACTACTAGTAAACCCTTAACTTCATAACCTAACTCAACCCTACACGTTAAAATTGAAAATTGGAAACCAAACTTACAAAACACTCGTCCACTCAACTAATTAACCAAATTATATCCGCCGGTGCTCTACTGTATGAATCTCAGCTTCAAATTACAGTAATCCACAATGAAGTCTACCATTTTGTGAGCACACTTCCTGAGTTGTTCTGCATCCATTGGTTTCAAACCATCTTCCATGTACAATTCAACAAAACTCATATACATTATAATTGATTGCATTATAATATTATTTAAATATATGATGCGTTGAACGAAAATTGTGATTTTAGTCTTTTTTGCTTGTTAGTTTATGCGTTATTCAGTTTCTCTATGTTCAAAAGAAATAGAGTTGAATTATTAATTTGGTTACAGAATTAATGTGGCTTTTTGCTGATATTATTAATGAAATTTCATAATTGAACGTATATTTTGGGTTATATTGTTTGCGAGAGTTTGGTAATTTACCAATCCAGCAGGGAAGAATTAATTTTTTATTTCTACTTTCATTTTTCATAGAATTGGAGAATTTTTGTTTATTGATGTGTTGACTTACAATTAGTAGAGTTCACCTGAATTAGATAGGGCAGTGATAGTAATGAAAAACTCAACCTTAAATTAAACACTGGGAAAATAGTGAAAAAAAAAAAAAAAACAAGTTTGGAGGTGTGTGAATCATACGAGAGGTGAAAGGATATCTTTGACCACGGAAGGTCGAGAATTGAAGCAACTTATAAATTCATGATTGTCTACTTAATTCTTCACACAAACACGCCATTTTTACATTGGAATAGTGGATATTGGTTTGAAATTGTGACTTTGAAACAATTCGTAGATTTAGTACTGTAATTTCAAATAATAAGATAAAAAAATTAGATTGTCTAACCAAATATTTTTGCGTGCTTGTGTGTTTGTTGTTATTTAAGTTTCAAGGTATTCGATAAATGTATTTTATACACTTATTTGGGGTCTAAAATAACGATATTTGATAGTTTTTCTAACAAATATATCTTAAACTGTTGTATTTTAATTTTTAAGTTATATAGGTAAAACTCAATGGCTGAACGAGGAAGCCAAAAAAAAACTAAAATTTGTGAAAATGACAAAATTTAAAGTTTGAGGACCAAATTATAATTATTCAATAGTTGATTCGGACGCTAGAAGATACTTTGAATAAAATTAGGAGACAATTGGTTGGAATTAGAACTCAAAAAGGAATGGAATATAATCAAGATATATTCCAGAGCTCAAAATCAATTTTTAATCGTACAAGTTATATTCCAGATTTTTAACCGAATATTGAGACCCATTTTTGGTACAGGAAACGTCCTAATTGGAAAATTCTATTTCCATAAAATTTGTGGAATTTTGAGCTATATTTCCAACTCACTTTGAATAGCATCAATCAGGTATCGGGAGAGAACGTTATGACCAAAATACTAACTGCTGTATATAGACAAAAAAATCCGCGTGCAAATGCAACTTTTTTTATTCGATTGGAACTCTTTTGAAAACCAATTTGGACGTGATTTTCAGCCCATTTTCTACTGCTACAAATACCTAATAGCAGAATACATATGAGAAACCTCTCATATACACATTATACTCCAATATTCATCAATTTTTATCATTAAAGGAGGAAAATTTATAGTTTATGTGAGAGAATTAATGGGGACTTGCAAGAGTTCAATCAATGAATATTCAAACTTGATTTTTGGGCAAAAAGGACAAGGATCGAGTGAAGATATATCAAGAAACCATTGAATAGATTCAAAATTTCAAGTTTAATCTTCATCTTCTCAATTTATCAAAATTCGGGTAATGTCTTTTTACTTAAATATGATTTCTTGTATTTTCAATATGTTAGGTTAATTTTATACATTGTTAGGATGAGATGAACCGTTGTTATGATATTTTTAGTTTTTAATTAATTATTTTGACTTTAATTTGATTTGCTTTGTGGATGTTTATTATTGTTTTTATCGTTCTTTCCAATTGTTTGATTATCAATTGAATTGTTAGTAAATTTTATTTTTATCGAGAGAGACAATATGGTTTAAGCACAATATAATAAACATTGTAAGGTTCGATAGAGGATAGAGATATACATCTATACTTTATATGATTTCAATAGGTGATCTAACACTTGTTAATGTATTTATCATGTTTACATCTTTCAACGAGAGATAGAAGGATCACATGAGAGAAATATATTTGATCACTATCGAGAGAGACTTTCAATTAAATAGGATCAATAACCAACATAAATGATTTTAAATTGTCATTTTAATTGTTACACTAAAATGGAATAACAAATGGGATTTGATATCTTAGAAATGCATTTGGAATAACAAATGGGATTCGATATATTAGAAATGTATCTCACATATTTGAAAAACACATTTACTTACTTTCATTATTTTAATTGATAATTTAAGGATTTGTATAAAAAAAAATCACAAAATTTGTTTGTTATTCGATTAAACTTGCTATTAATTTTAACTCGATCAAACATGTAGTCCTCGTGGATTCGACACTCTATTTAATACTTTATTATTTGTTCACGAACCCATTCACTTGCGGGTTTTCAAAGGATAAGCAATTCCTTAAGCAAAATCATGTCCAAGTTGAATTGTATTAGGAGTTTATCAAATTGTAATTAAAGTCAAAATAGGAGTTGTTGACTCCTAATTATAGCAAAAGAGTTGGTAGTATAGGTCTTGAAAGAGTCCAAGATATTTAAGAAGATCATATATGATCAAGGGAATGCGATTCGAAGTCTAAAGAGTGTCAAAAAAACCATACAAGTTATGCTCAAAATTCTCATTCACAACTTGCAACTCATTTTTCATATAGAAAATATTGAATTTGAACCAGGCTACATAGAAGAATTGTAACTCTTTGAGTTAGCTTTCCAACACATTTTTTGAATAATCTCATTCGGACATCGGGAGCAAAAGTTATGATAAAAATACTGACGATTGCTCAGTTGTTGCTCGCATGCGCTAGCTCGTCACTCAAGTAATGGGTCGACTTCTAGAATCTTGTTTGCTTTAAAGCAATTTTCATCCATATTTCAACCCAAACACTTTTCCCTATAAATATCCTACCCTATGAACGTCCAAAAGTGTGTTGAATCATATTTATTCCATAGAGATCATTCCTATGAAGATCCAAAACATTCACTGATTCCAAGATTCAATCACCACATATTACTTGATCCATAAATTCAATCAAATCATTGTTGGTTTATTAAGCCATATTGTTTCAAATAGAACCACAGATCAAAACACACAAGATCTTTTGATCAAATATCAAACCACCTAATCTACTGGAAATAAATCGATACTAGGGATTGAGGACTGTTGCAAAAGCACAAATTCAGGATAACTACGATGAGATACCAGGAATCGGAATCTAGTGTTAAGAGCACGTAGTATAGTGGGCTAAGGTATAAATCAAGAGTCGGAATTTATTTTGAAGGATCACACATCCAATAGGATCAAGGGAGATCCTAGGAATTGAGGTCAGAAGTTCTATGGGGTAGACAGGTCTGGACCGTATTGTAAATTGCTTCAATTTATAGTGGATTATTGACTAGTAAAGTGTCCGGAGTTTTACCCAATTGGGGTTTCTCTGCGATAATCTTCGGTGTTATTTACTACTTTAATTATTGATTATGGTATTCAAACTTAAAATAAACTAACTTGTTTGACTAACCATCTAAAAATTAT
This sequence comes from Fraxinus sp. D2006-0159, assembly GCA_903798375.1. Taxonomy (NCBI): domain Eukaryota; kingdom Viridiplantae; phylum Streptophyta; class Magnoliopsida; order Lamiales; family Oleaceae; genus Fraxinus; species Fraxinus sp. D2006-0159. The sequence goes on from CAIGRQ010278280.1 coordinate 8,541, forward strand.
TAAAAAGTGACTTGTTGTTTTTAATTGCGTAATTCTGCACGTGGGTCTAAATAATTTAAAACTTTTTAAGCGGTATCAGAGCCTAATAGCGATCTTTAATCCAGGATTGTCTAGATGAATCAATCAGTTTCTGATTCGGGATGTGAGTGTGATATACATATTCTGGAGGCTTACGAACAGTTATTTAAGGAGAATCTTAAGATTAAAAAGGTGAATAAAGTCGTGCTTAAAAAGGTTAATGCACTTGAATTAGAAAAAGATAGCATTATAGCGAAACTTGAGAAGTCAACTTGATGTTTGAATGAATTAAGGGTTGAGAAAGAGTCTTTAGATGTTAAGGTTAAATCTCTTACGAATGATCTTTAAAAATCAAATGCCCAACTTCAAACTTTTTCTAGCAGGTCTAAGAAAATGAATAATATGATAGGTCTAAACAAACAAGGTGAGAGTAGAAGAGATTTTGACGATAATGAAACAAATTCTCATACTACTTCATCTTCAACAATAAGTTTGTACCTGCCTCAAAGCCTAAGGTTCAAAACTTGAAATCTAGAGTTTCTCCTAGATTCATCTCCATGTATCACCATTGTGGTAAGATAGGACACATAAGACTTAAGGGTCGCAAGCTATTGAATAGGAACACGACTAAGAATGTATGTGTTCGAGGACCGAAATCATCGTTACAACATAAGTTTCCTCCACCTAAGGTTCAAAATTTGAAATCTAGGATTGTTCCTAAATTTATTCCTACATGCTTCAATTGTGGTGAGTTAGGACATATAAAGCATGGGTGTCATAATTTCCTGATTAAAAATAGAAATCAGAATTTCACTAGAGTTAGAAATCGGGATTTTGATAGCCAAATTGATTTGTTCACTAATCAAGTGAGTCATTTGACCAAGTTAATGATACAATTTATTCCGAATAAGTTTTCCACCGGACATGTTTGGGTAAAAAAGCGTGATTTGAAAAATTTTGAAATTAATCACGGGACTCTTAAAGGTAAGAGCGTTTGTATACCTAACTAATTACCTTTTTTTATGCATGCATATGCTTGTTAATTGTGATTCATACATTATTGCATGCATCTCATTTTATTTATTATTATTATTTTTTTTTGGTTATTTTTGCTTTCAGTTAGTTTGATTTTAAAAAAATGAAAAATTAAAGAAAAAAAGGGAGGATTTTTTTACTACATCATGATATATGATTTACTTAAACATGTGTATTGTGACCAAGTATGAGTTTAATTGATGTGTTGTAGTATGTTTTTCATTACTTTATTTATGTTTTGTGGAGTACTTAGTATAGGTTTTTTCATGTACCATATGCATTGCACACACTATGATCTTGTAAGTGAGTCTTGACCATGTGTGTGAGATTTGTAATGGTCGTCATCTATTGGTAAGATGACTTTGAATATGGATTTACCTTAATTTAGTAAACATAAACTTTAGTGTATCCCCTTAAGTAAGAGAAAAAAATGTTTCTTCTTATACTATTTTTCGAAACCAATTTGACTTGAGCAATTAAGTTCAATGGGTTTGTCATAATCTGATGCTCTATGGCCAACTGACTTGGAGTCATCGACCTAAATCTTGTTACATGGGTCATTTTAGTCGGTTAATATAGAAGAGTCTGCACATAAGATGTAAAAAATTGAAGAGAAAAATAATGAGCTTAAAAAGAAAAACAGAAATTGTGTGAAAAATGCTCAAAGTTTGGGGGAGAAAAAATAATATACATGAAAAATTAGCTTCATTTATAGGTCTTAATATGCATTATTGGCTTGACTTTTATTAATTGGGGAATAAACTTATTTAACAGTGATACTTAGCATGTCCTTTCTCACAAATTTAAGGTTTGGAGTTTTGATCACAATAAATTATTGGTATTTAACACACATGAGTCACTTATACAATTTACTCCATTTAGACTTAAACTTAGAATGTTGAAAAGTTCACTGATCATTGATTGTGCTTGTGCATGCTATCAACTGCATCTTCGAGTGATTATATATTGTTGTTATAATTCCCTTCGTTATTTGTGACAAAAAGAGGGGAGAGTGGCACATTTTAATTTAGTAATTTAATTTTAGTCATGGCATGTTACATTTTAATTTTAATTTTGGAGAGTTGCGGTAAGGAAGCGATGGTAGTATTTGGGGTTTTTGTTTTTTTTAGGCTTAGTTTTTTGAGTTTTATGTTTTTTGATTCGTGACAAAAAGGGAAGAGATGTGTATTTATTTCAAAGAGTTGATTATATAAGTTAGAGGGAGAGTTTTAGAATTCTTGATTGATAGATGACTTAGGGGAGTCATTTGAGATATTTGCTAGCATTTTATTATTGATATAGTTTAGTGTTTTGTCTATATTGATATAAAATTCTATACTTTGTTTCTAAATTTATAATTCACATGATATTGCATGTTTTGGTGTCACACGCGTTTTATTTTTTATTTTATTTAATTTAGTTATATAATTTTGATTTTATTAGTTTCATCTTGCTTTTCACGTAGTATTGTGGTTTTCACGTGTTTCAGGAAATAAGTTGGCATTGAAGAAAATTGTGAAAATTTATTTGTAGGTAGTTTGAACTTATTGACTTTAAAATAAGCCCCTGTTTGAAACCCATTTTGAGGAGAATAGAAATTTTGGAATAGTGATTGATGTAAGAATGTGGTGAAAAAGTGATGAATTTTTTTTGATTTGTGTGTAATATTATTTTATTAGGAAAATGTGTGGTTGAAATGAAAAATGAGAATAAAAAATTAATGGGTGTCAAACGGGGGCTAAATATGATTTTATCATGGAATGTCAAAGTGGGAGATTGTTAAGTCCAAATTATTATTGAAAACTTCGAAATTTGTAATTGGCAATTCCTTAGGCAAAATCATGTTCTTTTTGAATTGTATTAGAAATTTATCAAATTATAAATAAGGTCAAAATAGGAGTTATTGAGTCCTAATTATAGCAAAAGAGTTGAAATTGGTAGTATAGGTTTTGAAGGAGTTCAAGATATCCAAGAAGATCGCATATGATTAAGAGAATGCAATTAGAAGTCTAAAGAGTGTCAATAGCTGTACAAGTTATACTCCAGATTTTTAGTCGCAACTTGCAATACATTTTTCACGTAGAAAACATTGGTATATGGACAAAGCTATTCTAGAATAATTGTAGCGCTTTGAGTTATATTTTCAACACATTTTTAATCACCACAATTGAACATCAGGAGAAAAAGTTATGATAAAAATACTGACAATTGTTCAAATGTTGCTCACCGTCACGGCTTGGCATTCGAGTGACGAGTCGAGGTCCAAAATCTTCTTTTCTTTAAATCACGTGATTTTCATCCATATTTCAACCGAATCACTTTTCCATATATATATATATATCATACCCTATGAACGTTCAAAAGTGCGTTGAATTATATTTATTCCATAGAGATCATTCCTTAGAAGATCCAAAACATTCATTGATTCCAAGATTCAACCACCACATATTACTTAATCCATAAATTCATCCAAATCATATTTTGTTGATCAGCCATATTGTTTCATATAAAACCACAGATCAAAACACACAAGATCTTTTGATTAAACACCGAATCACCTAATCCACATGAGATAAATCGATACTAGGGATTGGGAGCTGTTGCATAAGCACAAATTCAGAAGGACCAAGGTGAGATACCAAGAGTCGGGATCTAACATCAGGAACACGTAGTCCAGGAGGGTTAAGGTATCGGGATTCGTTTTGAAGGAGCATACCTCCAATATGATTAAGGGAGACTGTAGGAATTAAGGTCAGAAGTACTACAGGGTAGACGGGTCTAGACCGTATTGTAAGTTTGCTTCGATTTATAGTAGATTATTCACTGATAAAGTGCCCATAGTTTTTACCCAGTTGGGGTTTCTCCGTAATCATCTTTGGTGTTCTTTACAACTTTAATTATTGATTGTGGTATTCAAATTTAGGATAAATTAACTTGTTTGATTAATCATCTAGAAACAATTAAAAAGTGACTTGTTGTTTTTAATTGTTTAATTCCGCATGTGGGTCAAAATAATTTTAAACTTTCAACATGAATGTTATAAAAATCACGTAAATTCAAAAAAATCTCGATTGAGTCACTAAACTTTGATTTTTCGATTATTTGAACTTCAATTTGTTTCAAATGGGTCACTAAACTTAATTTTAATTTCAAACTTCACCACTATATCACTTGATCTCTCTCACTTTTTAAGTTCCTACTGGTCACATGATTTAATTATACATGTCTTCATCTTTTAATCTTGTAATCTAAAGACATGACACTTTTGTTACCCTTCACTGGTGGGTAGCTATGTCAACGAGCCGAACC
>CAIGRQ010278287.1:0-17749 GCA_903798375.1 Fraxinus sp. D2006-0159
CTGTAGCAAATGAATCTTAAATATGCCAGAAGCGTGGTCGACTAGTTGGTTCAAAAGACTTTATACCTCGAAAAAGAAAAGTACAAGAGAAAAAAACAACCAAAAACTTCCGAATAAGTAACATCAAAGAAAATTGAGTAATCAAATATTGAAAATATGGCTCCTGAATAATCATAAGTGTCCGAAAATAATGATATTTAAATAAATTATATATTATCACATAAATTATAGGAGCAAAATAATGTTGTTATAGACAATATTTTCTCCTTTAACTTGGCTTTTGATATTATGCAAAATGAGGATCTTGAATCAGTGTCTGTTAAAGACTGTCAAAGTATAAATGATTGGTCAAAGTGGAAAGAAGCCATACAGGAGGAATTGAATTCCTTAAAGAAACGAAAAGTGTTCAGACATGTAGTTCGAACACTTGAAAATGTAATCACTGTTGGATATAAATGGATCTTTGTATGAAAGAGATGAAAATAATGAAATTACAAGATACAAGGTCGGACTCATAACTCAAGATTTCTCACAAAAATCAGGAATTGATTATGAGGAAACATATTTTCCCGTAATGGACACCATCACTTTTAGATTTTTAATTAGTTTAACCGTGTCACAAAAGCTCGATATGCGCCTTATAGATGTAGTGACTGTCTATTTTTCCCTAAGGTTGGTTAGATGGGTCGGATTTGTAGATGACCGAATTTTGACTTCCTCCAAGCTGTCTCATTGTTTCTCCTATCCCTAGAAGGTAGTGAACTTAGTACAACTTGAATGGCTCGGACGAGGTCTGCCGTACTAGTGATTTCAACTCTCATTTCAGTCGCTACTTCACTAATATCTACGTCCCTCGCAGCAGAATTAGAAAGTGCCATTGATTTAGATTCTTAAGTTAAAAAAGAAAAAGACACTTACGAGTTTAAGTGAAGAATGTTGAAGGAAAAAACCACCGAAGGTTACGAATGCAGAAGAAAGAAGAAAAAACTTAGAGTTTTGAAGAATTTGAATGATGAATGCATGAAAGACAAAGTGATTTTCTTTCATGGATACTCGCCTTTTATAGGTAGAGGCTTTCAATCCCAACAGTTGGATGTTGATCCGGATTATCTGACCATTCATTTGAAGTTTTAATTTGAACCACTCAATACGTCTCCACCTCGTCTTCTACTGTCAAGATCAGAGCGTCTGCCTCAAGCACTTTTATGCACCAGAGCTTCATTAGGCGTGTGCACGGTAGGCACCATTGATCGTTTAATGCGACAATGGTTGCTTGCGTGGGAAGTTGAACCACTTCAGTTGCTTTTTCTTGAAAACGTAAAAAAACAGCAAATCATTTGGACACAATAATTCAGGACGACTCGTGTACCCCAAATGTTTTAAAATCAGGCTCCTCATAATAAGCAAGTTGAAGACCTAGCAAGGGTCAGAGCTATTTCTCATCAACCAGATTGGATAAGGCTTCGGATGTGCAAAGGCACTTCAAACGATACAACCTCGAATTTAAATTGCTTTACTGACACTCCTCAGAATTTTTCCAGATAGAGTAATATCTCAAAGTATGCATCTTCGGACAACACTAGCAGATAGTTCGCACAAGTCAGGTACATGCAAATTCTAACTATAACATAAATGTTTATACTTAGACTATTGTGATATAATAAAAACCATCCCTCAACAATTTTTTTTTATATATATACAAGTCCATGCATTACATAAATAATCATGTCTAGACTTGGACGACTATTGTTATGCCTCACCTCCGAGGCTCAAGTTAAAGTGTCATGTAGCAAATCACGTGGGTAGAAAAGTCAATAAAGACTCAATGGTCAAAAGTAAAGAAATTATATGAATGGTTGAAGTTCTTAAGTCGAAGTACTATCTAAATGGCTGAAGTGCGTAATCCAAAGCGCTGTATAAAATATGGAAGAGCTCTTTACGCGGAAAACCTTCTACCAAGGCCCCTAATTCACCTGAAGCTCATGAAGCTAAAGTTGTCTCTTACAAGATCCTTAGGCAATCTTTAGAAATGATTAATGTAACGTTTATAATAAAAAATGTCAGGTGTGTTAGCCTATTGTATAGGGCGACTGCCTCATTGTCAATGAATTTATTGTATGATAGACAATGATATGAAGCTTTGGTCAAGGAGATGAGGCCACGTGGTTCTGATCCAACGGACACCACATCGGCCGAAGCACTATAAATAGACCTTCCTTGTAACTGAAAAGGGTTGGATTCTGGGACTTTAGACTCTTGAACCCTTGATCCTTGATAATAAAAGCGATCTTGCAGAATTCTATATATATATCATCTATTTTTTTCTCCATATACATTAGTTGATCTTTTTATAGGTTTACTTTGGTATTCGATCGGTGACTGTTGTTGGTGCAATCATCTTTGTTCCATTCGTCGGTGTTTGAACACTTTTGTCTCATGTCGTGAAGCATCTCTCGCGTTCACATCCATCTCTCTTCTTATCGGCACTCTAGTCAAAATGTGCAGGAATTTGCTTGAGTTGATGTAAGTGGGCCTGACATATATTGTCCACATAAGCGTCACATTTTCCGAGCTCAACAAATATTATTTCCATTAATTGCTTGAGGTAATACATGTCTTGGAACAAAACGACACCTCAGCTCCCATCTTTTGAAAGCACACATCCTTTCAAATCATTAGCACACTTTCCACTAATGTCACTTCACATTATAGACATGGCTTCAGAAGCTAACCTTTCACTTATATAAATGAGTGATGCTAGTGTAACCGGGTTGGTGACCAACCCAAAAACAGGGGCGCCACTGTTTTTGGGTTGGTCACCAACCCGGTCACACTATCATTTTTGAATATAAATAGGCCTCATCCTTGCAAAATGGGAGTTAGCCTTTACAACCATGCTTTTCTTAAAGTGAAGAAGCTTTATCCCTACAATATGGGATCTCATCTCTACAGTTGTGTTTCTCTAAGTAAGAAGGCCTCATCTCTAAAAAATGAGAATATTGTTATGCCTTGTCCAACGATACAAGCCACGTGATAATCTGCTAAGAAGACAACAAGAAGCCACTCAAGGCCCATGCTCTATGTTACTTCATTGACCAAAGCCTAACTAATGCCCCTATGGGCATAGGCCGAAGTTATCCTCAACTGAAGTGATTGACAGAGGCCGAACCTCCATTTTCGAAACGAGGTCCCACAATTGGCTACAATGTATTTTCAAAATGATTAGCCTATGTTTCACAAGGCATCTTCTTCAGTATCACTTTGGGCTAAAGATCATCTGTATGTTTGACAAATTTGACAACTGAAGCAGGCACTTTCAATCAACTATTTATGTGGCAAGCTTATGACATAAGGTGACCACTTTTTCAGCTCATTTGTGGCCTTAGACTTAGCACAGCTGGATGTGACACCTACCAAGTCTTGACTCTAGTCTTTAGGATACATAAGGTGACCACTTTTTCAGCTCATTTGTGGCCTTAGACTTAGCACAGCTGGATGTGACACCTACCAAGTCTTGACTCTAGTCTTTAGGATGAGGCCAAGTATCATGCATTCAATTGACATCACCTCGTCTTCCAATATAAACTCACACCCAGTGTCCTCCAAAAGTAATGCAAATTTTCAATTCGACAGAAGATTGCATGGCATTTTCTCTTCAATCTGAATCCGTATATATCTTGCTATCGTCCACCATCTCTCTTGCACCTATATTATATCCCACCATTGACTGATTTGAGCTTTTAAATGTCTGCGACCGCCTCCCCCTTCGTCAAAAAAAGATCGTGTGCATCTAACGTTTTGTCCAAGCGTGCAGGAATCTAATATAAGACAGAGTAAAATCGAAATCTGTTGACCATGTGTTCTCACCGAATTTCAAGGTCAACAAAATTCGTTTCGAGTTAGTCACCATGTTGATCTCCTTGCAACTCCTAAATGATCTACTTGGATTTGCATCGATCCAAAAAGTTTTCAAATAGGGCTTCTTCCAATATGGGAAAATACATGATTGTTTGAGCTCGATCACTGTCTACTAAATGAGCATTCACTGCCCAACATCAAATTTAATATTAAGCCCCTTTTTCAGACCATTTTTTTAGAATAAGTCTTGTAAGGAGTGATTTTTTTTTTTAATTTTTTTTTTTTAAAGAAAAGTGTGATTAAAAAGTGGAAAAAAAAGTTTTGAATTTTTATGTTAAAATATTTAATTGAAAACGTGTATTTGTCTATTTGAAAATGAGTTTGGGGAATATGTGTTTTAAAAATGGAGTTCAAACAGGAGCTAAATTGTAAATTGGAGACTAATGAAGTCTCCAGTGTCAAACAAAACATAAAGTTCAGTGATTAATTTGGAACAAAAATTTATGTAATTATCAACATGAAAGAAACTTAAAGTTGAATAGCTAATTTGAAATAAAAATAAAGTTAAATTCAAACTTAATTTACACTCACCTGTCGTGAGTCTCAATGCCATGGCCACCCAAAATGCGCAACATCTATTGCACCTAGAATTATGATATTTATACCTTTTGAATTACACTTTGAGTTACCTGACCCCACCTCCTCCCTCACATGGGGGTCGGGTACCACATCCAATAAATGCGTGGGACCCGACCCCCGTCTGAGAGAGGTGGAGCCGGATAAACCAACATGTACCCTAGAGGGTACATATAGCAAGGTTGATTGCACCTATTACATGTTGCACATCCATGTCATCTCGTCTCTACAAATCATTCGATCATTATGACAGCATCACAAGTATCCTCCGCGACAAGTTTAGGAGCATAAATTACGATCTCATGGCAATTGATGCATGGAAGTGCAAGAAACATGAATGAAAAGGTGATCGACAATTTCTTTTGATTTCATGAAAAACCAGTTTGGAACAAGAAAAAAAATCGAACAGTTTCATAAATTATTTAATCAAAACCAAACATGAACGGCAGCCACCGCGCCACATTTAATATCTAATCACCAAAGCTTGACTAAAATAGCATCTAAGTCTCCAACTCTTAAAACATGTTAAAAGATACCTCTAAGTTCCTGAACTCCCAAGTACATTATTACACACCTTATTACAAGGCAACGTAGCATGCATGAAAATTATTCCACAATGGCTACTTCACTTGATAGATGGTAATCTTCAAAACAAATTATAATAACTACATAAATCAAACCCGCAGCTACCAATCTATTACAAGAGGAAAATCCTCACGCTGAGCTATACCTACAAAAGTACTCGCATAAACATAAATACATATCCATAATATCTATTTCCAAAAGTATACAGCCAATGAGGGAGCCTGCCACTTAGTCGAGCAATTAGGACTCTGTTTCCGATTGAGAGATGCTTCAGAGAGAATCCTGCAATGTATTTACAGTGCAACCAATCCCAACTTGAAGAAGTACATGCAATAAAAGAAACTTAGACCATGTTCTCAGATAAATGGGTGATAAATGTGAGTTTCCTTAGTCTTTTCAATCAAACTAGATACTGGCAGCAACTCTAGTGCCAACACGTCATAGTTCGAAATAGGTAATTTCATTTAAGTTCTTGCTTTGAAAGAAAACCTCTATCTATACAATACTCTTTAAATTGGGTGTGTTGCATATCACTATTGCCAGAGAAATACAAAAGCCATGGAAAAAGACACTCAAATTTTATCTTTCCACAAAATATGGACCAAGCTCCCATTCAGCAAAATGACGCTAAGACAAGGCCGGTGCACTAAAATATGCAGTAATCGCTTTGAATCTGCCATTCAAGAAGTTCTTCTCCACCTGATTACAAAAAATTGTCAAAATCAAAATGCAAAGAGGGGGGTGTCATTGACCAGATATCTAGAACAAGTCATAGGAAAAAGGTAGTCGAGGCTAGAGAAACAATAGACTCATGAGCAAATCATATAGGAAATGTGCAGCGTTTACCCAAGAATGAACAGTAGATTCCCATACTGAAGTAAAGACTACTATGATCTGGAAATGTTTCAGACCTGATCAATGTCAATATACTATCACCCGAAGGTTTACCCTCGTGAGTAACCTTGAGTTGCCTTCACTTAGTCATTGTATACATTTCCTTTACTGTTGCTTTCATTTAGTTTTGAGACATTTGTTGCATTTTTCAATTACTAGAGGTTAGGTATATGCCCCCTTCCTTTCCTGTATTTCATTTTATCATGTTATAAAATAGCCACACTAGTGGCCTTTGATTAAAAATAATAATAATAAACACACACACACACACACACACATATATAAAAGGGTAAAAGACTAGAAAATCATTATTACTTGTATTGTTACTACAGAGTTATTCTAGTAGTATGTATAGAGGATGAGGGAGGAATACAGGGGCTCCAACCTCTGTACCTGCACATGCTTGTCTTTTACTTTCTCCATTTTTTATTTTTTTTATTTTACTTCTTTCTTCTTGCATCTTCTCCAAACAAGGTGAGGATTGTTGGGAAGGCGGGAAAATAGCATTGAATGCAGGGAAAAAACTTTAAAAGGGTACCTCTAAAGACCATGGAGGAGAAGCTGATAAAGACAACTCAGCCAATTGGCTGATATCAGTATTCCGTGGGAGAAACATGACGATTCTGGAAGCAATTTCCTTCCCAGCATTGAAGAGAAACCGTCTGATAAGAATAATAAAAACAGAACATAATGTTAGCATCACTGTGTGGGAATAAGTAAAAAGCAGATGTGGCACATTGTCGAAACAGAGAAATACCCGTCACGGGGCTTAAGCATAGTGTTGATGTCAAATTTCTTCACTTTTGCATAATCAGGACCACCCCAAGGTGGCGACATAAAGACAATATCTGCCTGCAGCCAAGTAAATATATATAATTATTCCTTCAAATAAGAGAAAATCTTGGACATGAAATGTTGAAGAAGGGAGTGAAGAAGAAAATATGTGTTCACACATCCGGAATTGTTTCATATAATAGAAGATACAACTACAAATATTGAAGTTAGACAATGAAGCGGCATAAATGTGAAAGCGGCAATTTCAAAAAAAATAAAATAAGGAGCTGGATACCTTTCTCGAAGTGAATTTCATTGAACACAAGCAATCATACGGAAATGGGAAGATTAAAATTGTTCCTCGATTAAATATCATTACACTAAGAATATAGAAAATCCATACCTTCAGTCTTGGTGCCAAATAAAATGAGTCACCCCTAATGAAATCTATACGGTCATCAACTTCATAGAGAGCTGCATTATGTTGTGCATATCCAATTTTATTTGGATCGATATCAATTGCAATGACATGTTTACTCCTAGAAATAAACAACATAGAAAATCTTAATCACCATGACAAACATGACTTGCAAGGGACTTGTTCATATGCACATTCCAAATTTCTGATTGCAATTCATATCTATTCCAGAATTCAAGGAATGCAATTGTTCCTATTTTAAAATCTCCAACAATAGTATTAACGGTTACCTTAGTGCAAGATTGTTTATAAACTACTTTGAAAGAATATTTACAGAGAGGAGAAGATATTGGCTGAGATGATTGAAGCAAGTTATTTCTTTTGGGACCTTCAATATTTGTCAGGTCAAAAGTTTTTTATAGTAACATGGAGTAATTATTCAAAACTATGCGCCCGTTTGGCATGGCTTTTGAGAAGCCAAAATGATCTTTTGAGATCAAAAGCTGCTTTTGACCTGTATGGCTAATTTTATGAAAGTGCATCTTCTAATTAGAAGTTCTTTTAGAGGAAGTTGGTTCAATGTAGTTTTCTCTAAAAGCAATTTCAGAATAGGAAGCGTTTTTAAAAATTAGTTTCCAAACAAAAATTAAAGCAACTTCCTTCAAAAGCTTTTCAAAAGAAAGTAAAAGCAAAAGTCATGCCAAACAAGCCCTACATTATTGATAATTCTCTTCTACCATTAAGCTGTTGTTTTTTACATGACTTTTGAGTCAAATATCTCCGCAAAATCTTAATCTGTAGCATTGATAGGATTTGTAATATCATATATCAAATCTCGAAAATCCATGTGTCTCGGTCTCTATTCCCTAATAGAATCTTTACTTTGGGCAAATAATTTAGCCCATGTTTGACAGCCATTATTTGAAAACTCTATTTCTACATGCTCATTTTCAACTACACATTCACCCAATAAAATATTGGGCACGTAAATCTAAAATTTTTCCCTACTTTTTAACCACGTATTCTCCTAAAAATCACAATTCAAAACATTGTTTTTCAAGAATAATGACAATCAAACAGGGGCATAACAACCTAAAAATATATATTTCTAATGACCAACAAGTGTTGAAGTGTGTCAATATACGACATATTACACTACATCTAGAATTATAATTTCCAAACATGATTATTAGGGAGATATCTAGATTGTCTACCGTGGCTGCTTGTACTAAAGCCAAAGCCTAAAAGTGGCAGAGATTACATTAGAGGAAATGATATGAAAAATATCCAACATATAGTCCCAAAACAAAAGATGACAAAGAAAGGACAGATCAATTATCCACTAAGGTTGACACAATTAGGAAAGGAAAACAGAATATGGAGCTAAAATCATTCTCACCGTTGTGCAAATTGGATTGCATTTCCACCAACTCCAGTGAAAAAATCAACTATGGAACCACTGCCACATCGGGATGCATGATGCTTGGCTATTGGCTCTGGAGTAACAGAAAACCACCCTTCTTCGTCCATTTTAATACCATCATCGTATCTCGAGAATAGAAGATACCTTTGACTCCAATATTTACCTATACTGGGAGAAAATTCTTCCCAAACTCCTTGGAGCTCTGAGGAAAACAAGATCAATAATCAAGGGAGTAAAAGTAATGAAAAGAAAGAAAAAAAAAATAACACAGCCCCCAGATATAAAGGCACTGAACAGCAGTAATTTTCATCTAAAATCAGATATCTTTGGTATGAAGGGAAGCTGATATCAGGAAAATTGTCATATTTCAATAAATTCATCACAGAACCCAACTACAACCCCTTTATAAAGGAAATGTGACAAGATACTCTATTTAGAATATAAAGCTTTATGTACCACTATATCTGATTGTGGTGAAAGTGGCAAGAAGAAAGGGGGAATAAAAAGTGGGAATAAAAGGCCAGTTTAATAAACATATGATCTACACATAAAAAAAAAAAATTTACAGAAAGTATCCAGAATATGAAATGTTAAAATTAAATAGTTAAATTGCTTCGAATGCATTTCTGGGACTGTAGTTAAGGCTATAACTATTTATACTAGGAGGCAACATTCCTATCATTGTCAGCAAGTTCTCCATTGTGTATCTACTAAGCCTTTCTATTAGTCCATTCGAGAGCAAGAGGAGCTATTGACTTCTTCAGATACTCTATCGAACTAATTATAAGATTAGGAAATAATATGGCAATATTTGGTCATGCATAAACTAAGTTATCTGGAACTATAATCCTGTGTGAACGTGAACGATTAGGCAGAGATACTAAGTTGTTTCTTAGTACTGCTCTTCTCAAAAATTGAAAATCAAAATGAGTAACTCCCATAAGGACATCTAGATGCACTATGGAATTTGTTGATTGAAGAGAGCAAACTTCTGTTGTCATTGGATTAACAAATAATGTTATTTTTCACAATTTCACCTATTTTTAGTCAACTTATGCTGCTTACAACTCAAAAGAAAGGGAAAAGGACAGACCACAGTTTGCCCCTATATAAATGTAACCATTTGGATTGTGGACATAAAAATATAGTAAAAGAAATGAAAATGCAGAGTGGGCAAACCTTCACTTGAAACAGACAAGTTCCTATTAGATTTTGTTCTTCGGACTTTCTTTTTCCTTTTTGCAGTGTTGGTACTAGAGAAATTGTCAGCAAAAAGACAGCTCTTGACATTATGATCACAGAGTTGATCAATGCCATTGTCATCTTTGTATTCTTCAGCAAAAATAGGATTAGGTTGCAAACCACAAGAAATTCGCAACTCATCAGATTTTGAGAAATCTTGGAAGTCATCATGCAATTCAGCCATCTCAACTGCTGTCAATTTAAGCTCATTAGCAACGGGACTAAATGCATGGTCTTCCATTCCTGAAGGCAGGTCCCATGTAGACTCATGTGTTTTCACATTATAAAAGTAGCTCCTCACGTAAAAGTCATCCCAACATGTTATCCATTCTTCAGAATCACCTTTGCAACTGCTGTCAGCCTTTTCAGAATTGACAACTTCAGAAAACTGCGAATATACAGCAGAATCACGGTCCCGTATCATGTCACTGCCAATGTCATTGGTGTATTTTATACCTTCAGTTTCTCTGTCCACAGACTCCAATGCTGGTTCCTTTAATTCCTTTCCATCACAAACAGCAGTATCCATTACCACCATATCATTTGTACATGGACAGGAGCTAGTCTCAGAGATTTCATTCAATAAGACTTTACTAAATTCAGAGCTGCAATCCAGATCGTGATCAAATTTAGAATCAGAAACTTCATCATTACAATCACGTTCATTGAGAAGAGCACAAGTACAGCATGCAATTGAACAGCCCAAATCCTTTCCTTCACTGCAGAGGTTACGAAATCCATCAATATCTGCTGTAACTTCACACTTCAATATTTCATTTTGGTTAAGCATTGCATTATCATATAAAATATCAAGAGACCTTTCCACCTCACTCACTTTGATCGAATCCAGCACACTGACATCAATATCATTCACACTACGGTGATTCTTCTTTCTTGTATCTTTCTTTTTTCCACCGACCTTTCCATTTCTCTTCAACAAAATAATATCACATTGTCAGAGAAGACACAAATTATCATCTCTATTACCAAAAAGAAACAAGTATACTAAGGAAATACTAAGAGAAAGCAATATCGACTTTTCATAGCATTTAAAATGACCACTTCACTGCAGCTATACTAACTTTACAATAAATAATATCGATGAAGCATCACCACTATCATGACCTTTTTTCCCTTTTCCTCCCAATTTTCCATTTCTAATGCAACTAGAAAATTCCCCTCCCAAACCATTTACAAGTCTAGACCTTACAACGGATTGTAGGGGGATAAAAATGTTGTGATTGTAGAGATTAAGAGCCTGTTTGGTAGAGATTAAAATTGAAAAACTAGCCATTATAGTTGACTTTTATTAAACGAGTTGGCTCAGTAACGGCCATATTTTTAATTTTAATTGTTACCAAACAGGCTCTAAAGATTTAAGAAAAATAATAGCAAACTCAATTATTTTATTAGTAACTTGCACTATTTATAGGAGTAATAAAGAAAACTTAACTCACTACAATACAACTCTCTAATTTAACTAGACTACAACTATTGGAGATAAGAGTTATGACTATATACTATAAAGATAAATACAATACATACCACTATATGATATAAAGATAAATACAATATAATGACAAACACAATAGGAGTTGTAATCTATCTCTAACATGTCCCCACAAGATGATGAGTCCCCACAAGATGATGAAGTCATCAGCTACACCAAGTAGTTGAGGTGAGTTATAGATAATGGTTTGGTCAGCACATATACTAGCTAATTCTTTGTGAAGACATGGGAAACGTGGAGCTCGC
The DNA here is from genome assembly GCA_903798375.1 of Fraxinus sp. D2006-0159. Taxonomy (NCBI): domain Eukaryota; kingdom Viridiplantae; phylum Streptophyta; class Magnoliopsida; order Lamiales; family Oleaceae; genus Fraxinus; species Fraxinus sp. D2006-0159. The sequence continues at coordinate 11,586 of CAIGRQ010278287.1, forward strand.
CCATTTCTGTATTCAGTCACAAACAAAATGAAAGCCAATTTCAATATGTTCCATTCCGGAATGGAACACAAGGTTTGAGTAGAGATAGCTAGTGCGCACATTGTCATAGTAGATTAATGGAGGAGCACAGGTAGAGATTCCAAGTTCCTCTAGAAGAGATTTTATCCATAAGACTTCTAAATCAGTGCCGGCAACGACTCAATACTCAGCCTCAGCAGAGGAGCAAGCCATTATGTCTGAGATTCTCAAGCAACAGGGTTGCGACTGAGAAGCACGACATAGGCAGTGGTAGAGGTAGGTACGGTCTTATGCATTTCAATCCCAATCTAAGTCAGAGAATGCATGGAGAGTCAGTGGGGAGCCATGCTGAAGGAAGAGGCTGTGAGTAAGGGAGCCAGAAAGATATCTTAGTAGGTTTTGACTCATGCCCAATGGTAGGACAGTGCATGAATTGAGATAATTTGTTAATCCTGAGGCAACGTCAGGAAAAATGAGTGGGAGGTATTGGAGGCTGCCTACAACCTGTCAAAATTCAATGGCATCAGTGAGAGAAGTGTCATGTATTATATGCAGGGAGGTGTGAGGGGACACTGGGGTTTGAACTGGACGACAACCATGAATTTTGGTATGATGAAGCAGGACCTGAATATAGTGACGCTGAGAGAGAAACAGATCAATGGACGAGGCGGTCACTTCTACACCTAAAAAGGAGAGTGGACCGAGATCTTTTAGCTTTGTAGCACGGATACTTCAACTAGAGTAACGTGTCCATGTCCGATGTCGGACACGTGACAATTGTGACACTCTTAGAACACTCTACTATAATCATTTTTTTCTTTTTTTTACTAGAAATACTATATATTTTTAACTCAAAATTATTATTAATAACAAATACGTACTCAAATTTAAAAAATTTCAATAAGAAAAATTAATAAAAGTATAAAAATAAATTTATACTATATAAATGAAGAATTTTAAAGCATTTAATCAACGTGTGTCGTGTTAGTACTTTTTTGAAAAATCGTGTATCAGCATATTCGACACGTATCGGGTCGAGCAAACGTGTCTGTGTCAGTGCATCATAGTCTTTTAGAGAAAACCGAAACCCAAGGCTGGAGAACAAAAGTGTCCATCACTGCCAATGATAAAGATGTCATCCACATAGACAAGGGTACATATTTTGCGACCATCATGATTGTATATGAATAGGGAAGTGTCCGAGCAGGAATTGACAAACCCCAATTGGAGAAGACACAAGTTCTTGGTATCAAGCCCAAAGGACATGATTGACATAAAAAATGGCCATGTGCAGGAGACACACATGAGTGGGTTGAGTTTTATCAGTGAAGTCCGAATTGAAAAACTGATGCTGGCAACATGGAACGGATTTCAAATTAATTTTCTTTAATACTAATTCCCTAATCCGATGCAGCCAAATGAGGTATATGTGTTTCAAACCCAAAATCTACAAGTTGTATGCTCAAGCATTATATCTTAAGTTGCTAGCTCAAGCATATGACTGTAGAAATCAATGAACAAGTGCATGAGTGAAAAAATATGGTAATACCTCCTTGTTAGTCTGGAAAGAGAGTGGAAGCCCCCAGTCATTAAGTTGTTTGGCTAGTTTCACATCTTCCAGTAATGAATGAATCTCTGAGAACATGAAATAATTCCAAAAGACGAAATCTTTAGCATGAATTAAAGGATACCAGATAAAAAATTCCATTGTAAATGCCAATTAAAACACACGTAACTACAATAAATCGATATAAACGAGAATGTTCAACAGAAGAAAAAACTTGCCATTACCTGTGGAGGCATCGTTCTCGTTCTTTCCAAAATCATCATCACCATTTCGCTTCTGCAATTGATGTCACAAGAGGCAAATAAATTAAATATATGGCATGAAACAAGTTTAAAAGTTTAAACAACAGAAAAACCTACCGTTGGTTCTTGAAAATATGGAACTTCTCGTACTTCTGTTGAGCCATTGTCCCTGTTAAACAAGTAATTCAAGTTGAAATTCGAAGGGTCCTGAACTTTCAAAATTAATTATAATAGGAAAAAGAAAATTTGAGCCTTTACCGCAAGTAAACTTCAGTGAATTTAAAGAGAGAGCCAAGAGCTTTAATGGGTTCTGCTCCGTCTATTGAGAATTCCATATGCTTGAATTCTTGAATAGGGTTTTTGCTTCAGAATCTAAAGGCGTAAATGTATATGTAGAGTTTTACCGATGAAATCCGCAAAATATTACGACGCGGCAGTCAAGTTTAAGTCAACCACATCGAACAAAACTTGGATTATAAATTTAGGCCTATGACGCGTGAATGAATGAATTTCAAATTTAAAAATACATATAACAAATTGTTTTCAACGAAATTCAACATTAGGAGCCTGTTTAGTGGAGATTAAATTCGGATTAAAATTGAAAAATTAGTCGTTATTGTTGATTTTTATTAGACGAGTTTAAGTCAACCACATCGAACAAAACTTTGATTATAAATTTAGGCCTATGACGCGTGAATGAATGAATTTCAAATTTAAAAATACATATAACAAATTATTTTCAAGAAATTCAACATTAGGAGCCTGTTTGCTGGAGATTAAATTCGGATTAAAATTGAAAAATTAGTCGTTATTGTTGATTTTTATTAGACGAGTGGGACTCAATAACGGCTATATTTTCAATTTTAATTGAATTTTAATCGGTACTAAACGAGCCCTAGGATTTCTAATCTTTCAAAATCCTTCAAAATTTCAATTACACAAAACCAAGATCACTTATCTAATAACAATATGTTCTTATCACTTGAACAAAGCCCCTTTTGATTGATTATATTTTCCCTAGAACTAAGAAAAAGTTTTTCACTTTCCAACTTTTTTTATGTTTGATAGGAGAAATTTTCCATGTAAAATATTTTCTCACTTTGGCTTGCTGCACGCGCACATTATCTCGGGAATGGATGAAAATTATTTCCCACCTTTTAGGTGGGTTTTGATTTTCCAGGTTTTTTTTTTTTTTTTTNGCAATGGAAACAAATTTCATAACCAATTATAAATAAAAATCACTTTAATGGACAATTTTCATATAAAACAAAGTCAAACGAACACTAAATTTTGATGAAAAAAATGATTTTTAACCAAAAAAAATTTCGTTTTTATTTTTATTTTTTGGCAATTGAAAAATCTCTCTTAAAAAATGATATAATCAAGTCAAGTATTTAGAGAGTTAGGATAACACTTCAATAGATAGGAAATAATAAATGTTAAGTATTTATGTTGTAAACTTTGATGAATGATGGATAATGAGATATTTATATTTTTGTATCAAAGTTTTCAACATATGTTCTCTCTTAACAAATAATACAAATTAAGTATGAAAAGAGATTTACACTTCAATATAAGTGTTGGTATCGAAAACTTTTATCAATAATAGAAAATAGATGAGATTGAGAAATTTTCTTGCAAAGTAGAATTCTTGATGAAATTAATTTTAATCGATCGAGAGATTCTTTGTAATAAATGAAATAGAATATATAATCAAGTAAGCTCAAACTTTTATCAAGAATTGAAAATAGATGACATTGAGAAGTTTTATTGTAAAGTAGAATTCTTGACGAAATAGATGAAACTAGTTTTATCAATCAAGATATTCTTTTATCTTAAATGAAATAGAATATATAATCAAGTAAGCTCAATAATTTTTAATAAATATCCTCTTTTAATTGCCCTTGTAGGTTCATAGAATTGAATGCAAGAGAGATGTCTATTTATAGATAAAAAGATTGAAAATCAGGAAGTTTCGGTTGATCAATTTCGGTCGACCGAAGTGTGAATATAACCGTTGTAGAATTCAAACCGTTGGAGTTTCGACTGACACTTTGGTCGATCATATCGGTCGACTAGTGAGTTTCGGTCGACTGTTAATGGTCTTTTGAAATCCGGTAAGCATAATGCAAAAACGGTAAGTTACAAATTCGGTGAGCAGCATTTCGGTCGACCGGTCTATACTTTGGTCGACCGAAGTATGTTTGTTTTGAAAGTTAATTTTTATATCAAAATGTTTATTTTTCAAAACTTATTTTCATATCAAAAGCATCTTTATACAAGTAATGAATTTATGAGAAATAGTTTGAACTTTATGCATTTGTTAAAATCGATGAGTTATACCTTTACATATAAATCGAAGCAACTTCTAAAACTCTAATCTTCAAAATTATTGTTCTCTTCGAGTTTCTTTTGATTATTTGTTCTTCAACGGATGAAGATTTGAGCATTTGAATGCATATGAAGATTTATTCATGAAAAATTCAAGAAACGAGACTTGTTAGAAACATAATTATATTGTTTGTTATAATCACAACAAGTGGAACTATATTGAATCATAGGTCAACAATTTTTCCCCTTTTTATTATGACAAACAATATGTGATATGTGGTTATTTGTAGAAATATACAAGATATTCCTCATATCTTTTACACATTTAATGGGAATCGAGTATATCATTTTTCATAGCATAGTTTATAAAGATATGCATTTCCATAATTCAATAAATCACATTAGAAGTCATCAAAAGTCATAGAAATAATGGAAGTCTCAATTCATTAGCATAAATCAATTTACAATTTGAGTCAAGTTATCATTCATCACATCATATTCATATTTCTTCTTCCCCCTTTGTCATCATAAAAAAAAATGGGGACTATGAAGGTAAAAGAAACTTCCCCTATAATCAAGGCATAGGTGCAAGAGAAAAAAATGATAATCATAGGTCATGACACGAAATTAAACATAAGTTCAAAAACAAAAAGAGAGAAAAGAAACATGATGATTCAATCATCCGCCAGTGGAGGAGGGCTTCGAGGATAAATGGAGTACATGTGTGCAAAGAAGGCCTTTTGTGATAAGCTCATTTGCTATATCCTATGTTCAAGAGCATCCATTCGGCTAGTGACGATAGTAGTAAGGGAATCAAGTCATCCTTGTAGGATGTTGAATTGATCTTCGAACATTTGTTGGTCGGGGATAGGTACAACTTGTGAAGTAGTAGGCCTACGTCTCGATCACGGTGAATCATTACCGTCACTGCCATCACCACCACCACCACCACCACCTTAGAGATGGCAACGGGGTGGGGCACCCCCATCCCGTCCCGCTACTTCCCCACCCCACCTCGCCTCGTGCCCCGTGCTTCTTTCCCCTTAGATGGGACGGGGCGGGTTCGGGGCGAGGGCAGGCTTGCCCCGTTTAATTTTTATTTTATTTTATTTTCAAAAATTTCCAATTAACTAATTTTATTTTTAAATTTGTAGTTAATTATTTTTTTTATTCTTCCTCCTCGCCCCACCAACCCGTCGGTGCAGGTTTTTTTCGTCACGAATGGTTTTTTTGTTATCACTATACCACCCATTTATTCTTCCGCCTCTTCTTTATAGGCATCGTTGAAGTGAATGAGTGAGAGAGAGATTTTTGGTTTTTCGAAAAATTTGGTGGAAAAACGAGTGGGAATTGATGAAGAATGAGTATGCTTACTAAAATTTGAAGTATGGAATGGATTTATATTGGATTTGTGAGAGAAATCTAGGTTTTCAAGTTTTAGACCAAAAACTAAGTTTTTGAATTTTCTTGACAAATGAGGAAATTTTGAATTATTGATGTAAGTGATGATGAAAATATAGGATTTGTGGAAATTTTAAAATAATCTTGAGGAATTTGAAGATCTTGGAATGTTTGTAGAGAGGAAAAATCGCTATTTTAGGGTTAGAGTGAAAGATTTGGGGATGAAATTTGAGATTTTAAGGTGCTGAACCGTGATGTTTTTGGTTGATTGAAAATCTGCAAAATATTTTGGAGGTTAGTTGCGAGAAGTGTCAGTCGAGCAATGGTTGACTGAAACTTATGTTTCGGTCGATCAAGTGGTAGACCGAACTATTGTTTCGGTCGATGATTGGGTCAACCAAAATGGTTGGGTTAAAAGAGTCAAAAGCAATTGATTCCGGTGGACTCAAGCATGACCAAAAGGCTTCAAAACAATAATTTACATGCAATTTTAGTTTAATCATGCATAAATTTAGCCACAAATTTCAGATTCATCAATAATACTCAATCCTCTTTGAACATAAGAAAATCTATTGAGAGTTAGAGGTTTAGTAAGAATGTCGGCC
>CAIGRQ010278342.1:0-10022 GCA_903798375.1 Fraxinus sp. D2006-0159
TTCGAGATTGGATTCGATTGAATAGATTTTGAATTCGTTTTTATAACGGCTAGACGAACGCGTTTTTAATCTAATGTTAGGGTTTAAGGTTTAGCGACACGTTTTTCGAGAAATAATATTATTTTAATTAAAAGGTCTCGATCGCTACATGGACGGCGAGACCCATGCTCAAAGCATTAACTGCCTGGAAGTGACCTTGATGTGAGGCTTCGGACGTTGCGATTTAGCCACGTGTTCACGGATCGAAAGGCATTCAGCCGATTAAACTAGTATAAATAGGCTTACTTTGTAATAGGAAAAAGGAGGGTGGATGCAAAAAAGAAAGTAACGAATATATGAGGAATTGTTATACACTTTATCTGGATGATGTTTATTATTCCGCGGATGACATAACAAAAAAGAGATGAATTCCCTATTGTCTTGAGAAGGTGATCATTGATAGCGTGATTGCCAACCCATAATATTACCGGAGTCCAAACAGTTTTGTCTCTTGCCGGAAAGTGCCTCCCGCGTTCGATCAANTTGCAAACACAATAGCAAATATATCAAGATTCCAACACTCACCATCTTATCACGTCTATCCTTCCACATATTCCATTACAAGGAAGAGATTAATTCCCTATTGTCTTGAAAAGGTGATCATTGATAGCGTGATTGCCAACCCATAATATTACCGGAGTCCAAACAGTTTTGTCTCTTGCCGGAAAGTGCCTCCCGCGTTCGATCAAGCTCAACTATCGTCTTCATACCGATAGAAATGCGCCGGATCCGTACTTGACATGGCAAGAGTGGGCCTGACATCTGTTAAGTCCATTTTTTGGGGTCAACATAATATATATGGCATGTACAATCGAGTGAAATAAACATATAATTAGATGCATGTTTTCATATGAATTCGGACTAGGAATATGATCGAATATGTTAAGCATACGGTTGATATTTCTTAGAAAATGATATTAAGCCCATGTTTGGCCTGCATTACTTTGAGGAAAAAATAAAGAATTTTACCATTTTTTTAAAATTATTGGGCCCCACTATCTCACATGGTGGTCAAATATTTCAGCGGCCCCATTGTGCAACGGTAAGAGTTTTTCTAGAAATGGGCAACAAATGTCTAACAAACAGGAGCTAAATAAAATTGAATTATTGATTGTCATTAATATTAGAAAAATTATACTACTTTTTATGGGTTGAGAATTGAAAATAACACGAATTGGGGGATTTAAAAATCGAAAACATTTATCACACATTCGCTAAAAACCACTCTTAATTGATTTCTTGGTTAAAGCTAGATTAGAAAATCACAACAAATCTCTTTTGATGTTATTCTTTATCAAACGTGATAATCACTAGTAGGCCAAAATTAAACATTATTTTTCGTGGGACGATAACTCTAAACTCACTTTATCTAATGCTTGTCAACGATTCTGTATGCTTGTGGGTTTCAATCGATCACAATTGGGATGCTCTTAATAGGGGAATATATGAAGGACACTGTATGAACTCGATTGGGCTAAAGATACAAAAGTTTACATGGATTACCTTTTTTTCAATTATTGTACCATTCAATACAATAAGCCTCTATTTGGTACATATTAAAATATAAGTTAAAATCAAAAATCATTTCAATAACATATTTTATGGATCCTAAAACTTTTTAACCAGAAATTTCATCAACTTCTATTAAAATCTACTAAAATTCTGATTTTTATCCTCACCAAAGAGGAGCTAAATCCATTTAATTCGAAAGAAAAAATGGAAAATATGCACCATATAGATCTTGAGTTTTACATGTAGTGATGACTCTAATACCCGATCTCGATCTAATGGGCCCGACCTTGGGCCCCAACAAGTTGGCGCAATGTGCCTGGTTATAGAGATCGGGTTCGGGGGTATGGGCCCAACCTTAGGCCCCACAAGTTGGCCCAATTTGCTTGGTCACAGAGGTTGGGTTCGGTGTATGAGCCGGTCCGCTAACCTCCATCCACTGAGTCCCTCGACTTTCGCAAATGCCTCCATCACTCCTTGTCCAATACAAACTCCTAATCCAACACAAACTCATCCTCTAGCTTGTACAATCCTATTGGAACTCAAACTGATTATGGAAAGATCAATCCTTCTAGGACTCCACCATCAGCTCTCTATAAATATGCAACCCTGCCTCATCATTCAGGTATGTTTTTCATAGACACTCTGTATAAGTTTCTCTTGAACACTTGTCTGACTTGAGCGTCGGAGGGGCGACAAGGACACACATCATCGCCTTTATTTCAGGTATTGAAGATTGGATCGCGCACAGTTCGGGCTTACCCAGGTACGAATTTTGGTAGCATTATTGGCACCGTCTATGGGAAATGCTACCAGAAGCCATGGTTAACACACGATCATGACATCTTCCAGCAAGCTCATCTGTTCCAAACCAACCCCTTACTGTAGGTCCCCCGGCTCCTCAAGAGGTATCATCTGGGGACCACCACATTCGCTCACAGCAATCACACCAGCCACGTTTGAAGAACTTCGCTAGCAAGTGGCCACATTTGCTCCGCTTCTACATGAGAGAAGCATACCTCCAGTACCATCCCCGTAAAGTGGTAATATGGCTGATGCTCAGGCTCTAGGTCCTAGCCACTGTGAGGCCGGAACATCAGGCATACCACAAGTACCCATTGATCCAAGATGGGTTGCAATGGATCCAGCAGACTTGACAAGGTCTATTCAAAAAGGGATCACAACTGGGATACTTCAGAAGTCCCAAGCAGTAATAGGATTCATCCCCAACACACCCTTCACCCCCGAAGTCTTGAACCACCTCAACATATACACAGACATCATGAACTTACAGGTTGCTCTCGATGCTGTAATATGTTAGGCCTTTCCTTAGACACTCACTAATGCCACAAGGGATTGGTTTTCCACATTAGAGCCCAACTCCATATCTTCATTTGCGGACTTGGCCGATAAGTTCTCTACGTCCTTTGCAAGTAGCAAGCGCATTAGGAAGACAACCGCATCACTCATACAGATGCGTCAAGGACCCAATGAGACTCTCCGCAACTTCATGACAAGGTTCAACAAGGAAAGGCTTCTAACCCCAGACTTATATATCACAGCCGCGATCTCCGCTCTTACATATGCTGTGACGTGTGAAGCATTCAAGATGTCCCTATCAAAAACGCCTCCTAAGTCAATAACCGACCTGCTCACTAGGGCTGAAAAGTACATCAACATGGAGGAAACAATGTTTCCAAGGAGAGATGTCCCACCGTAAAGAAGCCCGATTTAAAGAGGCCCCATGAGTCCACCCAACGTTTGGATATTTCTCGAGGCCAATCAAGATAATAAGCCTCCCCGACATCCTTCACCTGATTGAACAACACTAGGTTAAACATTCTTATGGAGATCAAGGACCTCAAGGAGTTGAAGTGACTTCCCAAACTACAGTCTCCTTCCAAAGCCCACGACAAGCGTAAATATTACGACTTTCACATAGATCATGGCTACACGACTGAGAGGTGCTTTTCCCTAAAGAGGGAGATCGAGTCCCTCATCAGGAGGAGTTTTCTAAGTACATACATAATTCAAGACAAGCGCCCCCAGAACAATCAGAATAAGAGGAGGCCACCTGGCGACAAAAGGGATCAGCAACCGACCGTAGGTACTATCAACATCATTATTGGAGGAACAGCCTCAGGAGGAGACTCCAACAACGAGCGTAAGCAGTACATAAGACAATACCCCCTTATCTCGAACATGGACATGAGCGGTATGGAAGACATAACTTTCGGAGAAAAGGATTTGGAAGGCGTATCTTTTCCACATGGCGATGCGCTGGTTATATCAGCAATCATCGCTAACTTTGATGTGAAGAGGATCTTAGTAGACAATGGCGGTGCGACGAACGTGTTATCACATGAGGCCTACGGGAAGATGGGTATATCGGTAGAACAGCTCAGACCGGTCAAGACTCTTCTTCAGGGGTTTAGGGGTGGTATTGTTGTTCCAGAAGGTGTTGTTAGCCTACCTCTCACTTTATGGTCAGAGAAAAAGCAAGTATCGCAGATCACATCATTTCAAGTAGTTCGTACACCCATGGCCTACAACGCCATACTTAGTAGACCACTATTGAATAGTATCAAGACAATCGTCTCAACATTCCACATTGCAGTAAAGTTTCCTACAAGAAAAGGAGTTTGAGTAGTCTGAGGAGACTAAGTAGTGGCAAGACAGTGCTATGTCACAAGTGTTAGGGAAATCAAGTCAGACGTCATGCAGCTATCTGAGGTGGAGCTCGAGCTCGACCACAGGGGAAGGCTCGCACCAGTTGAAAAAATGGATGAGGCCAAGCTCGAATCCCGTAGGAAATTTACTATTGGTCAAGGTCTTGACGACACAACTAAGGATGAACTTATCAGTTGTTTAACACGTAACGTTGACATATTTGCTTGGAGCGTGGGGGACATACCTGGGATAGACCTTACGATTACAGTACACAAACTTAACATAAACCCAAGTGCAAAACCAGTAAAGCAGAGAATGAGACAGTTTGCGCCAGAATGAAGGGATGTCATATGAGAAGAAATTGCAAAACTCCTTAAGGCTAACTTCATACGAGAGGTCCAATACCCTGATTGACTTGCCAATGTGGTCCTGGTCAAGAAGGCTAATGTAAAGTGGCAAGTCTGCATCAACTTCACAAATCTAAACAAAGCATTCCCCAAGGACAGCTACCCCCTACTCCGAATTGACAATCTTTTGGACAGTACCTCGGGACATAAGTTATACAGCTTCTTGGATGCTTTTTCTGGGTACCATCAAATTCTAATGTCGGAGGAAGATCAGGAGAAGACCTCGTTTATGGCAGACTTAGCCATCTACTCTTACAAGGTCATACCTTTCGGGTTAAAGAACGCTAGAGCTACATATCAAATACTTGTCAATAAAGTCTTTGCCAATATGATAGGAAGAACATTGAGGTCTATGTTGACGATATGGTTGTCAAGAATAAACAAGTGGACTATCATGTTGCTGACCTAGAAGAGGTGTTTGCTACATTACGATAGTACAAGATGAAGCTGAATCCTACTAAGTGTGCATTTAGAGTCACCTCGGCAAGTTCTTGGGATTCATGATCACCTATAGGGGAATAGAGGCCAACCCTGACAAGATAGAAGCCTTGGTTTCAATGGAACCACTAAGGTGTAAGAAGGATATACAAAAACTAACAGGTCGAGTTGCAGTACTAAACAGGTTTGTATCTCGGGCAGCAGATTGGTGCTTTCCATTTTTCAAAATCCTAAGAGGTAACCAGAGTTTTGATTGGAATGAAGAATGTAATACAACTTTTCAAGAGCTAAAGAAAGCTTTAGCAACCCCACAGGTCATCATTAAACCAGAGCCTGGTGATACGTTACCAATGTACTTGGCTATCTCTGAAAGTGCGATAAGTGAGGTTCTAGTGAAAGAAGTCGGTAAGGTCCAACGAATTATATAGTACATAAGTAAAGTACTCCTAGATGTAGAGACTCAGTACACATTGGCTGAACAAATTGTTCTTGCTTTAGTTGTAGCTGCCTGAAAACTCCGCCAGTACTTTCAGTCCCATCCGATTGTTGTCCTCACTAACCAGTCGCTGAAGCATATACTTCAGAAGCCAGATGTCTTTGGGAGATTACTAAAATGGGCGATTAAGCTAGAAGAGTTTGACATAGAGTTTAAACCACGTCCCACGATCAAGGTGCAAGCTTGGCTGATTTCATTGCAGAGCTTATCCCTAGGACTCGAGGGCCACAGGGCGGTGACCCGAGCAAGACCTCAGAGGTTTGGGAGATATATGTTGATGGAGCATCAAATAGTTCAGGGTCGGGTGCCGGAGTTATCATATCTAACTCGATAAGAATGATCGGAATTCAATGTGCATTTAGGTTTCCCTTCGAAGCTACCAACAACAAAGCAGAGTATGAGGCGTCATTCTAGCACTAGAACTGGCGTATAACCTCGAGCTCGAAAACGTCATTATGTTTAGTGATTCCCAACTTGTGGTGGGCCAGACCGAGGGCACCTTTGAAAGAAAAGATGAAAAGATGAGCATATACTATTTGATGGCGCATGACCTCCAGAGGAAATTGAAGAGCTGTAAGATTACGAAAACTGCAAGAGCTAATAATTCGAAAGCCGATGTACTATCTAGACTCATGTTTATGGGAATGGATGGACTTGATAGAATGGTACACTTGAAAATAGTAACAAAACCCAGCATCAACCCGAAGCCCAGTATCATGGACATCGATAGTGAGCCCTCTTGGATGGACCCAATAATGGAGTATTTAAACAGTGGAAACCTACCATCTGACTCCCGGGAGGCAAGAAGCATAAAGGCTAAAGCAGCGAGGTATTGTATTATCGGAGGAATTTTGTTTCACAAAAGTCTTACTTTACCTTACTTGAGGTGTCTTAAGCCCTCCGAGTCTCTTCAAGCCATAGTAGAGGTTCACGAAAGCATATGTGGAAATCATCAAGGAGCTCGCATACTAGCGTACAAGCTCATAAGGTACGGGTACTACTGGCCTAACATGAAGCAAGACGGTTCGGGCTATGTCAAAAAGTGTGACAAGAGCCAAAGGTTCGGCAACATCATATATATCCCCCACAGAGGAGGTAACATCCATTCCCTATGCCGCACCCTTTGAGCAATGGGGAGTCAACGTCCTTAGGCCCTTCCCATTGGCCAGGGGTCAGCTAAAATTCATCATTGTGGCGTGGAATACTTTACCAAATGGGTAGAGGCGGAGCTGTTGGCAACCATCTCAGAGCCAAAAGTCATATCATTAGTATGCAAAGCCGTTATTTGCAAGTTCGGCATACCTAAGGTATTGATAATGGGTAATGGGAGACAATTTGATAATGCGCAATTCAGAAGCTTTTGCAATAATCTTAGGATCAATTACCGCCTAACATCAGTCTCGAATCCTCAGAGCAATGGCCTCATTGAGGTAACCAATCGGATCATACTACAAGACCTCAAGACAAGGATTGGGGATGCCAAGGATAATTGGCCAGAAGAACTCCTCGCTATCCTTTAGACATACAGGACTTCTCACATGATCGCCACCGGTGAAACCCCTTCATGTTAGCCTTTGTGTGGAAGCTACGGTACCAATCGAAGTTAGCTTTCCAACACAAAGGATGATTGAGCCATACATCGCAAGATAAACAACCGAGCATCTTGATCTACTTGAGGAAATTAGGGAGCAAGCATCTATACGAGCAGCAAGTTATCAGAATAAAGCAGCCAAGCACTTCAACACTAGGGTCAAAACAAGAAGATTCAGAGTTGGAGATCTAGTACTTCGGAATACTACAGCCACTGGTCACCTACCGGGCAAGTTAGGACCTGCATAGGAAGGTCCTTACGAAGTCATACGAAAAGTGAGAGGAGCGTACAGTTTGAGGGATATGTCTAGGAAGCCACTCCCAAGGCCATGAAACGCAGACAACTTAAAGATTTACTACAAGTAGTTAGACGTGGGGAGCCTAAGTTAATTAGAGTTTTTACAGTTAATTTTTTTTAGCATGCGTACCCAAGTGCTTTTAATTTCTAGATATGGTTTATATGTCGTGTAACATTCGCTATTTTAGAACACTCAAGTCTATTACGGCAACAAGTTGTCCCAATAATATGAAGTTATAGCCTCAACCTCAACCGAAACAATTCAAAGATTACTCATGATAACAATATACACAGGTCGAGGTCGAGCCTTAAAGATGCACATGACTCGAGCTACTTGGCCAACCATTGGCCTCGTAACACGTCTCGAGCTCTTCAAACATCGGTCGAGCTACTTGGCCAAAAATCAGCCAAATAACACGCTCAAGCTCATAAAACAACATCGCTCGAGCTACCTTACCTGGTAACACGTCTCGGAGTGATCCCTCAAAAGAACTCGAGCTACTTGGCCAACTATCGACCTCGTAACACGTTTCGAGTTCATAAAACAACATTACTCGAGCTACTTGGCCAACCATGTGGCCATTATGTCAAACATTATGTAGATCATTATGTACATCTAGAATTATTCCTTTTTTATATGAAGAGGATTTATTCCACTGCTTACACTGTTTGGTAGTTGGTAAAAAAGAAAGGGATTAACTTAGGTAGACCTATAAATGAGGAAAAAGTTACTAAATTCATCCAAGGTTACATTAAAAATAAAATAATTATAACTCTAAAAGATATACATAACATATTTCACACGATTAGATGAGACCATAACTATACAATCTATAGCACTCTCCATTCGAGATGGAGCTCCACGAGCATCGAGTTGAAAGAATTTTTTTGTCATCCTTAAGAATGATAACTATACAATCTATAGCACTCTCCACATCGTGCTAACTGCAATTACAAAATCCATATCCCAAATATAATTAATTTTGACTTATAGCTATCTATGTGGTATGTAAGTTAAAAGTTTGTTGGAATTTCTTTTTCCCTCTCTTTCCCGTGTCTCTTATGTGGGCCAACAATTCACGTGATGCATTATAGATTCTATTTATAGGAGTATCGATTGGACAGAAGATGGATGAAAATGATAGTCACCTTTGGCCATTCTTTCAATTATTGTCCACTTTCCTATCATAAATAAATTAGTAATTTTGCCAAAAGAAAGAATGGACTGTGCACCATATAAATCTTTACTGTGCATCATAAGTATTACCAATTTCAAGTCATTTTATTTTTAAGTTGTTTTAAAGTTATCAGTATTTGCAAATACGACAAAGATAATATATTAATTTGGTTGCTTGCCAACGGCCAATTTCAGCAGTATTGGCTCTGATAGGTCTTTTAAAAATTAAGTGTCCAAATCATGCAATTAGAAAATTAATTAAAGAGATTTCCACTTGTAATTGAAAATCTTGTAGGTTGAAAGGGTCTCAATCTTTAGTTCATTTTATTGTGGTTATTATTTGATAAAGAAAATAAATGTCACATTTTCACGTAATGTTAGGAGGCTCACAATAGGTAATAAATGTCACATTTTCACGTAATGTTAGGAGGCTCACAATAGGTTGAACATTGCATATTTAACACAAGGACAGTAGATATTAGAAATAATATATATGACATGTACAATCGAGTGAAATAATAATATAATTAAATACATGTTTTTCATATGAATTCGGATTAGGAATACGATCGAATATGTTAAGCATATGTTTGATATTTCTTAGAAAATGATATTAAATAAAATTGGATTATTGATTGTCTTTAACATCAGAAAAATAATACTACTTTTTATGGGCTGGGAATTGAAAATAACACTAAAAGGGGGATTTAAAAATCGAAAACATTTATCACATATTCCCTAAAAACCACTCTTAATTGATTTCTTGGTTAAAACTAGATTAGAAAATCACAACAAATCTCTTTAGATGTTACTCTTTATTGAACGTGATAATAACTAGCAAGCGAAAATTAAATATTATTTTTCATTAGACGATAACTCTAAACTCACTTTATCAGTGGGTTGAAAATTGAAAATAACACTAATAGGGGGAATTTAAAAATTGAAAACATTTATCACATATTCGCTAAAAATTACTCTTAATTGATTTCTTAGTTAAAACTTGATTAGAAAATCACAACAAATCTCTTTTGATGTTACTCTTTATCGAACGTGATAATAACTAGCACGCCAAAATTAAATACTATTTTTCGTGGGATGATAACTCTAAATTCACTTTATCTATTGCTTGTCAATAATCTCGTATGCTTGCAGCTTTCAACCGAACACATTCGGGATGCTCTTAGTAGGGGAATAAATGAAGGACACTGTACGGACTTGATTGGGCTAAAGATACAAAAGTTTACATGGATTATTGTGTATAAAAAATTATGTTCCCTCCAGCCTTTCTTTCAATTTTTGTACCCTTTGGTACAATAAGCGCCGATTTGGTACAGATTAAAATGTAAGTCAAAATCAACAATCATTTCAATTACATATTTTATGGATTCTATAACTTTT
>CAIGRQ010278368.1:0-16977 GCA_903798375.1 Fraxinus sp. D2006-0159
TCACTTTTTTTAGTCGCAGGCTAGTTTCTCCCTAGGCTGCCACCTTTTTCAAGCACCGGAATACGGCGCCGTTTCTTGTACAGAAATTCAATTCAACCACACAGATTGTTGGGTATAATTATAAAGGAGATTATTTAATTGTTATTTTTAGTTATGAATATACGATTGATTCAATTTTAAATTATTTATAAATTTATATACAAACGGAATAAAAAACAGACGACTCCAGTCTCCTGGCCTATTTGAGCTCCATTTTTTAGTAGAATATATTTTAAAATAGTAAATTGTTGGAGAATATATGATTAAATATAAAGTAAAAAATTTTGGATTGTATGTAATTGGATCGAACAAATTGTTCAGTTTGAATCTAACAAATTTTCAACTGAACTACCTACTATGGGTTAACCAGCTAGTTCTTAGTACAAACCATATGAACTGGTTGGTTCTTGACTTATTTCAATGATTTCAAATTTTAGGACCGTTCATTCAAATCAAGTTGATTATCAATTTCTCATTGAATTGACTAGTTTGGTCCAATTTTAATAACTCGTGACCTATTTAGTACGACAGACATTTAGATTGGAATAATTTATTCGAGAGTATCTTGAGAAATAATAATAATAATAATTTATTGTTTCCAAAATACGATTTAGCGTCTATTTGAGCTTCATTATTTGCCCAAAATACATTTTGAAATAGTATTTCGATGAAGAATGTGTGGTTAAAAAAATCTTAAATTTTGAGTTTGTATGTAATATAATTTCATTGAAAATGTGTGTTTAAAAATAAGAGAGAAAAATATATTTTGAAAATAATGAAAACCAAACAAGGCTTAACAACAAAGTAAGTAGTATAACTGTGTGCACGATAGGAATATTCATTGATATTCATATAGGAATTGATTAATGATTATAAAAAAGAACTGATCACTTTAATATAAAAATTCTAAATTGATTAAAGAAGCTTTATACGAAGCCCTTTTTTTCCATTGTCCCCTGCAGAACTGTCTGCCCCGGATTTCTCAACCCTTTTGTTCATCAATTTCTTAGTCTGCCCGCGTACTTGTTTTGTTCATATTCTAGTGCCCTTTTGTAAGACATTATTGTACGTTTTCATGCCTACAATATATACTCTTTTATTGAATGTTCATTTGTCGACTTCTCAACAACATTTGGCAAATGTTAGTGGTGTGGTTGAACTTTACTCATGCTTAGGATTTATTTAGAGCATTAAACTCGAGATCGTGAAAGAAAATTGTTATATCGCCACGACACGTGGACATCACGTGTAAACCGAGAATAAGGGCGTCGAGTAGGGCCATAGTGCACTTCACTTGGCTTGAAAAGTGCTTCGATGAGAACCAATAGTACATAGAGAAGAACTTGTGGAAACGGCTCTCTCATTAACAAATCTAAGAGGAATTGAACACAAAATTTGACAACTTTGCTATTTTAAGAATAATCTCTCTCTCTCTCTCTCTATCGTTGACGGTGATTATGATGCTTACAGCAAAGTTCCACGATATCTTTTTAAGAAATGTACAAATCATCTAACACTCTTTATTCTCTAATACAAAACTTTTCTTGATTAGAGGACCAGAGATGCAATCGAATATTTCCGTAATAACATATAAAAGGACCCTCGAGCACGTGCAATAACGATTACAAGAAAAACAAAATAAAAAATATGAAAAAGATAGATCTTGTGATTGATTGACCATCAACACTTGTCTAAAATGTTAGAAATACACTGGAGTCTAATTTATCATATATACCACAGACCTGATCAAATAAAAGGTATGCAATATTAAAACTCTAATAATAACTCTCCTCGTTCATTTCCCTACACTCAAATATTTTCTGACAACTAATTTAATCATCGCCTCATCGGTGTAGACCATCTCCTGGAAAGAATGTCTTTACATGCTAATATATTTTTTAAATGTGCAAGTGATGTATACGTATGTGAAAATGTGAGAAATAAATGTGTTCTCAGTTAGGTCATTTTAACTTGAATGCCAACGAAAATGAGAGGAGAATGGTTTGTGAGATATATATGCATTTAACTACTGCTGAATTTGGGAGTTGTTTTCCATATTTGAGCCGCTAAAACTATAAAAATAGATAAATCAATAAAATAAATTACTACAATATCATAGAAGAATGGGATCTATTATGGGACATACAATGCATTATAGACGTATGATCATTACGCTTTGAAAGAAAAGAACTTAAATCAAAATACTCTTAGAAAGAAAAGAATTTAAATCAAAATACTTAATAGTATGACGATACATTTATACAAAACTTCTACCATGTGCACACGCAATGGAACCGTAGACATATAGGAACTTAATCTCTAGAATAGTCAAATTGGAAACAATATTAGAGTTGACAAGAGTGAAAATTTGAATATTCTCTACTTTCGCTTATTAAATTAAATTCACGATAAAATAATAAAAGTAAATTTCTCCGCGGCACTTTTTCAACACCTTGATTTTGAAGTAAATTTGAAATATATAAAATAAATTTGATTTAGAGTGTGTTTGGCGCATATTAAAATGAGAGAATGCATTTTTTTGAAGTGATGTAATGAAGAATATATGGTTGAAAAGAATGAAAAGTTATTGATGTGATGAAAAATATTATTTTATTGAATAATATGTGGTTGAAAATGAGTAGAAGAATGAGAATGAAAAAAATAATGTGGGTCAAACGAGGGCTTATGTGAAGGACATATTGATCTACCCTATCCACAATTTTTATTTGAGCCCCGTTTTATCGGAAGAATGCATTCAAAAATAGTAGATTAGTGGATAATTTGCGATTAAAATATAAGGAAATTTTTTGAATATGCATGTAATATTATCCTATTGAAACATGGGTAAAGAAAAGATATTGAAAACAATGGGATCAATGGCTTTGCACATTTCATTTCTTGAAAATGAAACCACATTAATAAAATTCAGAATTGACATTGGAAAAGGGTAGTTCAACTGCAGGTTCATTTGGAAATATAAACCATTATCATACTATAATTAGCATAGAGTGAAACCCCAAGTTAAAAACATTCTGAAACCTGGAAAAAATCTTTATTAATGTACAAAATATATTTCCCCACAAGTTCCAGAATATTATGCTCTGACCCCCAATATTCCTTTTCTAGACAAAAAGCAGTCACTAAATTGAGTCACCAGAATGATACCCATACATAATTGTGAAAACCAAAATCTTCTGCACTGATTCACAACACAAGCATGCCATGGGTAAATAAATTTTCCTCGTCAAACAAGGAAATTGCGTTTAATTTTTTACCTTCGCACTCGCACCCAATAAATCTACCCTCGGACTCTTTGCATTTGACTATTTGTCGTCACGCAAAGGTAAAAAGGGAGTGGAAATAGTAATTTTCCTCTGTGCTCAAACAAACAAACCAGCCAATCCTTTGTTCCGTTTCAGTATCAAGCACGCCCCCACTTCTCTTTCCCACGCGCATTAACTTCAATTTACACACACGTCAACATAAGAAACCGTGCACTAACCCGTGTGTTCATATAACATGCTATCTGAAGCCGCCAGTTTCAAATACGCGCGTAGCTTTGTGAGTGATTTGGAAATTGCAGAAAGTTGCTCTACTTCGGGAAACGGCGGTACGAGTGACGGCCGCTGGCAACAGAAGAAGTCCAATTTTTTTTCAGTTACTATGTTTGTTTGTATGTCTAATTAAAAAGTAGAGCAAAATTATACAAATACTAATAAAATTATTTTATTGGTCGACACGATTAAAAATTAGTTTGAAAAAAAAGTGAATTTAAAAAAATTTAAGTCAAACAAGGCTAAATTATAATTAAGTGAATCACTTTCACATTTTTTATAATTCATATCTTGATATCGCCTATTATCTATATATTCTTGTAGGATCCACGACTAATAAACCCTTAAAAACACTAATAAACAAGCACGATATTTTTCTTCAAGGTCGATTATCAATTAAGTTCCATGATCTAATAGACTAATAATAAAATAGTAATGTTAATTATCATTATGATGATAAAACTTTTGTAATGTGACAACTTATTATCTCTCACTTTTTCTTTTATAAAAATTGAACTACCAAATTTCATTATTCTATGTAAACTCTCACATCATCAATGTTCCGTTATATAATGATAAATAACATTATTCTTCATAAAAATGCATTTCAAACAATGCACAGTGACAATAATGGTGGCATCAATAGTGAAGAATGGTCACACTATTCTAGTAGGGAAGGGCATTTTTGTGTGACACACGTGTTACTGTCACTCATTATTTATACATATCATATGATTCAAATCAAAATTAAAAAAGTCCTTGAAAGCAATATCAAACAAACACGATATTCATCCTCGACTCTGATTATAGTGTGGGACCATACTCGTGATATCTACTAGACTAATTCGAAAGATTCGTTTCAAAAAAGTGACGTGGCCTCGAAAGTGAAGGTGGCATCAGTAGTGACAAGAATAACATTATTCTAGCACGGATCTACCCTTGTCGTAGGAACCTGACTTAAAAGTCCTTAAAATAACTACCAAACAAGCACGATATTCATACTTTATAATGATTACCACGTGAGACCGCTGTCACGTTATCTAATAGACCAATTTAAAAAAATATATTTCAAACAACGTGATTGTGTCGCGCATAAAAAGACGACATCAATAGTGATGATGAACAATGTAATTCTAATATGGAGGGGCATTTTCGTCAAGAACCACCAAAGCTGAGTTTGAATCAAAGCAAAATAATTTGTTCAAATCGAATGTATTTAAGATCTAAATAAATTTGAATTTTAAAATAGAGAACTGAATTGGTTGCCAAACCTAGCCTCCATTCGATACATGTTTTTTTAAAACTCATTTCCCCCGTACTCATTTCCAATCATACAATCCTCCAAATAAAATATTTTTGCGTGTAGATCGATCAAATTTCCATTGTTTTTAACCATACAATCTCCAAAAAGTTCACTTTTTAAACTAAATCTATTCCAAAAAAATATTCTATTAATTAAATCATTATTTGCACGACCAAAGTTTTATTTCAAAATTATTTTCCTTATTATTCTAATATGAAAAAAATAATCAAAATAAGGAGTGGTGCTTCATCTCCATAGGGGGCCAATAAGCTCAAGATCAATATTGATGTTACACTTTGCAATGAAGCAAGGATTATTGGCATTGGGGCTAATTATTCGAGACCATGAAAGGATGGTCATGACAACTTGTAAACCGATGACGATTTTACTTTTTGTCGGAAAAGATTGAAATTCTCTATTAAGTAAGGGATTGAAGTTTGCATGAAAATGTGCGTATTAGTTCAGATATAATCGAATGTGGTCTACGTGTTATTTATGATCTTAAAATTCGATTTTAATCTTTCAATTAACCAACTTATTATTTTGGATCATAATGAGTTGTAACTCGTATCCATATATATTTCTTTTGTGAGCCAGTATCAATCATTGTTTACCCCATTTGATATGATTCCTATCGAAATGAGATCGAACTATACTACGTCATCCACTGGGGTCACATAAGTAACTTTGACTGAAAATTTTAATTAATTTTCCAAACATATGTCTAATTTGTGGGTATATTTCTCTATCATCACACCACACAATGGTGCAGGTTCTGAGTGTGTACTTTAATGGAGAGAGAGCCGTTGATAACATTAAACACACTCTCTTTCGTCTCACACTCTTATTGCTGCTCTGCCTTACGGTTCACGCCAAACGCCTGCTGTTCACTCCCTCCCTCTCTACATAAACGCACATTCGTATTTACACTGTTACAAACATTCATGAGAGAGAGATGAACTCTGCTCTGCTGTTATTCACTCCTCTTATCTTCTTCATTCTTGTTGCTCTCCAGTGATTTGCTGCCTCTGGAATTGTGCTACATTTCTTCATTTATCTTCTCTCGATTCCTTGCATTTTGCCCTGTTTGACGTTGGATTGGAGGAGACAACTTTGTTGGTTTTCGAAAAGAACAAGAAAATGAAGCTGGGATTGTTCTTTATAATGGCGGTGTTTTTGCTTTTGTTACCTCTCGCTTCACCTCTCAGTGATGAAGGTTCATCTCTCTCTGTCCATAAATGCGAGTGTGTGCGTTCGTGAGTTATTTGTTCTTTGCGTGGTTCTTGACCTTCAAATCACAAAGATTCTTTAGAATGTTCTGGGATTACGTTTCATTATACATACATTCTTTTCACTATTTTTATAAAATCTCTTTTCAATCAGAGATAGCTGAATGAAATTTTAATCCTTATTTGTATTTTCTAGTCTTTATTCTAATTATTTTTAAGAATGTATGCATGTCTCTGCAACTTTGTAACAGAGTTACACTATTGATTATGATTATAATCTGTAATTCATTTTTTATGGGTTCCTTATATTTTAATAGGAATTTTTTTTTTGGGCTCGGAAAAACGGTTACATGTAGTTTTTCATTCAAGTTTTATTCTTTTTGAAAAGTGAAAACAAAGTCTCATTTCTCCTAGTAAAGACTTTTTTTTTTCGGGTTTTGTAATTTCATCTGTGATGTACATTTGAGTAAAAAAAATGGACTGCAACTTTGTTGATTTGTAGTATTCATTGATTTTAACAATAGGCAAAGCATTAATGTCCATCAAAGCATCATTCAGCAACGTGGCTAATGTGCTGCTGGATTGGGATGACGTTCATAACGACGATTTTTGTTCATGGCGAGGCGTAAGTTGTAGCAATTTCAGCACTTCTGTTGCTGCGCTGTATGTATTTTGCCCTCACCTTTTTCAATATATTGAGCGCCCACTCGCATCTGACTAATTTTGACTTTCGTGCTCGTTTTTTGGTGTAGAAATTTATCGAGCCTGAACTTGGGGGGAGAAATTTCGCCAGCCATTAGAGATTTGAAGAATCTGCAATCTCTGTATGTTTTCTGCAAAAATTCTCTTTTATTTAGTATTTTCACAGTAGTTCCGTAACTAGATGTTAGGTGTTAGGCAAAAATCTCCTAGATCAACACACTGACCGAATTGGTGCTTGATTATGTAATAATGTTTTGGTAAACTCTGTGAATACATCTGGTTAACTTTTGCTTGCTTTATTTTGTATTTGGGGGCTTGACAGCCATGCGTATTTAACTCAAGAACCACATGAAAATTTAACTTGGGGGTATTTACCATCTGTACATGTTTTTTTTGATACTTGTCTAGTCTGGATTAAAACGCAATGCAATCTGTCCAATTTTGATAATCCTCTGATTTTTAAGATTCTGTAAGTAACACCGTGAGTGCAGCCTAAGGCTTCAAAGATATTCATTATTCAAAAATCTCTTGATGTTGTGATTCTTACAAAAATGAAATATGCATATTTGTAGTGACCTCCAGGGAAACAATTTAACTGGTCAAATTCCAGACGAGATTGGTTACTGTGTCTATCTGATGCATTTGTAAGAATACCTTTATCTCTTCATTTTACAATTTTATAACTTTTGAAATCTAAATGATGTATGCTAATTTTTTATTCATTTTAATTATTGCTATATATGTTTCAGGGATGTATCAAATAACATGTTGTATGGAGACATACCCTTCTCAATCTCTAAGCTTAAGCAACTTGATTTCTTGTAAGTTATGATTTTTGCTGCATTATTCATCTTTTTTTTTAATAGATTTTAGTTCAAGACTTCAAGTTTTGAGTAAATCATCTCAAACAGGAACTTGAAGAATAACCAGTTCACTGGTCCAATTCCTTCTACGCTCACACAGATTCCTAACCTTAAAACTCTGTAAGTGACATTGTCTTTCACCTGGAGACTCTTTATTTTGTTTCTGACATTTCTCCAAGTTAACGATCTTTTGTTTCTTGTAATTCCAATTTCTCTTCATTGGTATATTTCTCTAGTGATCTTGCTCAAAACCAGCTTACCGGTGAGATACCAAGATTGATATACTGGAATGAAGTACTTCAGTATCTGT
Source organism: Fraxinus sp. D2006-0159 (assembly GCA_903798375.1). NCBI lineage: Eukaryota > Viridiplantae > Streptophyta > Magnoliopsida > Lamiales > Oleaceae > Fraxinus > Fraxinus sp. D2006-0159. Next base: position 8,001 of record CAIGRQ010278368.1, read on the forward strand.
AAGTGAAAAACAATTGTGCTTTATAGCTATCATCTTTGGTTGGTTCGTCTATGAATATGAATTATCTTCCCTTCCAATGTAGCTTGTCGTGATGTGTAAATATTCTTCATCATTTTGTCACATGGTTGAAACAGTGGTTTGCGCGGAAATTCATTAACGGGATCATTGTCCCCTGATATGTGCCAGCTCACTGGCCTGTGGTTCTTGTACGTATCTTCCATGTTTCTTTATGGATCTAATCTATTTCATTTGAGAATGTTTTGCTAAGTTTAGTCTTGACTTACTTTTTAGAGACGAAGCTCCTAAGATTTTCCAAACATGCTTCTTACCTTTTACTGCAACTTTATATTCATCTGTTTTGCAGTGATGTAAGGGGTAATAACCTGACCGGAACTATCCCAGACAACATTGGTAACTGTACAAGCTTTGAGATCTTGTAAGTTCTTGTCCTTTATTACTGTTGTATCAAATTTTGCCATTAAATCATTAAGATTCTGAAAAATCTATTCATTCAGGGATATCTCCTACAATCAGATCACTGGAGAGATTCCTTACAATATAGGGTTTCTACAAGTGGCTACTCTGTAAGTTAAATTCCTCTTGATTGTACTTCTGCACGAGGATGTCACAACAATTCTACAAAATGCTAATCTTCTGTGCTATCAATATGTTTAATTATTTCAAATCTATCCACCTATATCTATTCATGATCTGTTGTAAGATCTATGTTGCCTGCAAATGGTTTGTTTCTGGACAGGTCTCTACAAGGAAATCGGCTAACTGGAAAGATTCCAGAGGTGATAGGTTTAATGCAAGCCCTTGCTGTACTGTAAGTATGCATGTTATTCATAGAATCTTTTTGATAATTAAGATTAGATTATTTTGGTAAGTTTTCAGTTACAATCTTGAAATCTTAAACATAATCTTGCACTTATTCAGGGATTTAAGTGAAAATGAACTAGTAGGACCAATACCCGCAATTTTAGGCAATTTGTCTTACACCGGAAAGCTGTGAGTTCAAGGCTTGTTTTGGTTATGATTCAAGTTTCTTGTCTCTGTTAATGTGGGCATAATAATATTGTGTATTTTAGGTATCTTCATGGGAACAAGCTTACTGGAAGAATACCACCTGAGCTGGGAAATATGACAAAACTGAGCTATTTGTGAGCTATTTCTTGATGCAAATTTTTGAATTTTCGGTTTTTGTTTTTACCTTGTGTCTTTGGCTGCTGACCAAGCTCATTTGCAGGCAACTAAATGAGAATCAATTGAATGGTGTAATTCCTGCTGAACTTGGGAAATTGGAACAACTTTTTGAGTTGTAAGTCCTCTGCTTTTTATTGATGTACATTTTGGTGCCCTTAAACTACCACCAGGTTCAAGATTTGATATCATCTTCCAGAAATCTTGCAAATAACAATCTTGAAGGGCCCATTCCTGATAACATCAGTTCTTGCACAGCATTAAATCAATTGTAAGATTTCTCGTTTATTTTCACAACGCATCTCTGCGTTTCACATATTTAACTTGTGAGTGGATTTTGACCTGGGGTCTTTTCTGATTTTCCATTCATTTAGGAATGTACATGGTAATCGCTTAAATGGTTCAATTCCATCTGGACTGAAACATCTAGAGAGCCTCACGTATTTGTATGTTCTTTTCATGATTACTTGATAATGTTGGTGTCTAAACTTTTACTTCTTATCATTGAGAAGATCTATAACTTAATCCACAGGAATCTTTCATCCAACCAGTTTATGGGCAGCATACCAGTCGAGCTGGGGCATATCATCAATCTTGACACATTGTGAGTTTGAAGATTAAATGTTATCATTATGCCACAGGCTCTTTTGTGACATTTTTGATTTCTTCTTTAGGGATCTATCAAGCAATGGTTTTACTGGACAAATTCCTGCTTCTGTTGGAGATTTGGAGCATCTTCTAACACTGTAAGACATGAATATTCTTAGAACGCAACATTGTGTATTGATTTAGTGATATATGTGATTTTTCTAAGTGTGTGCTTACACCAAATAATAGGAATTTAAGTCACAACCATCTCGATGGTCATATTCCTGCCGAATTCGGTACTCTAAAGAGCATACAGGAAATGTGAGTTTCTGTTGAGAATGGATTATGCTTTATTTTCCTTCTCCTTCATCACACCCACGACTACTGGTCACTTATAGCCTCACTAACAAAGGATTCATTGCTGTAGTGATATTTCATTCAACACATTGTGGGGCAGCATCCCAGAAGAGTTGGGACAGCTGCAAAATCTCGCCTCTCTGTAAGTTACTTTGAAGTCACGTTGCATGTTTGGTTAAACATGAAAGAAAAAAATGAAAGTTTCTCTAAGCAGCAACCTCTTGATGCCAAGATGACTTACTTTTTTCTTATTCTTTTAACTAGAAGTTTTTAATCGAAAGTAACTCATGCCTTGCAGTTTAAGCCCCTGTTTGACTCCCATTAAAATAAAGCTCCGTATTTCTTATACTCATTTTTAACCACACATTCACGCAATAGAATATTCTGTACGTAAATCCAAAACTTTCCTACTTTTTAACCATATATTCTCCAAAAAAAAAAAAAAAATCACTATTCAAAACATCATTTTTCCCCCTTTTTTTTTTTATAATGAATATCAAACAAGGGGCTAAATAATAACTTATTTTCAACTTCCAATAAAAGAGTTATTTATGTCAACACTTGCTTATTCACTTGTGACATTTTTCGCTTGGCCAAACATGCTCACAAGCCTAACAATTGAACTGTTGTTGTCCATTTGATCATCCCAATCTTGTAACATCTCGCGAGCAATAATATAGCCATTATTTCTTTGTTTATATTTTGCTGCAGCATTCTAAATAACAACAATTTGAATGGAAGACTTCCCACCCAACTAACTAATTGTTTGAGCCTTGACAATCTGTGAGTCCCATTACTTAGCGTTGTCTTATTTTTAGAATTTATAAATCTCGTTGTGGGTTACTGATGCATGTGTATGCAGGAATATTTCGTACAACAACTTTACCGGGGTTATTCCACAGGGCAAAAACTTCTCACGGTTTTCACCTGACAGGTACAGGAACAAGGATCATGCTTTAAAGCTTGCCAACACTTTTAATCCAGCTTCTCTCTTTGTTCCTTTATCTTCGATATATATATTATTTCTGATCCATGCTTAATACATTAATGCCAGCTTCATAGGAAATCCATTATTATGTGGTAACTGGCCGGGTTCGATATGTGACCCCACTCCAAAAATCAAGGGTATACATATTATATCAAATCCAGTATTATTATTGCTTTTTTGTTTTTTTACTCCTGTTCATGCATGCTTCTGACTGCGTCTGGAGGGATAATGACTGGTTTTGATGTGTCGTGCAGCTATGATTTCCCGAACAGCTGTTGTTTGCGTTACATTAGGCTTCATTGCTTTGTTATCCATGATAATAGTTGCTGTTTACAAGTCCAACGTGCCAAACCAGTGTCTGAAAGAATCCAATCATAGCATTCAAGGTTTTACAGTCCATATAAAATTACCTACCTCGAACCTTATTTTCTTTGTCCAGATTTACAAGTAGGTTACTTTCTTGTCAGGTTCGCCAAAACTTGTTGCTCTTCACCTGGATATGTCAATTTATACGTACGAGGATATTATGAGGCTCACTGAGAATTTAAGCGAGAAATACATTATAGGATATGGAGCTTCCAGCATAGTGTATAAGTGCATATTGAAAAATTCCAGATCAATTGCAATTAAGCGACTTTACAGTCAGTATCAATGTAACTCTGGCGAGTTTGAGACTGAACTTGAGACAATTGGCAGTATCAGGCACAGAAACTTTGTGAGCTTGTATGGATACTTGCTTTCACCCCAGGGGAATCTTCTCTTCTATGATTATATGGAAAATGGCTCTCTATGGGATCTTCTTCACGGTTGGTAACTCCTATTATCATTTTCATTTTCGAGCAATTACTATAATATAAATTCGATATGTGATATCTGCATCACATCTTTCTATACGTGAAGAAAACTCTACAAATGTAACGACTAACCGATAACTGATTATGGACGAGCCAGTATATTATTTATGATTTCCTTCACGTGTTCATTTATCTTTGTATCAAACGTTTACTAGATGTATTTGGGCAACATCCATGCAGATCCATCAAAAAAGGTAAAACTCGACTGGGAAACACGCCTTAAAATTGCTGTTGGAGCTGCGCAAGGACTTGCTTATCTTCACCATGATTGCAACCCAAGAATCATTCACAGGGATGTAAAATCCTCAAATATTCTGCTCGATGAAAATTTTGAAGCTCATATCTCTGATTTCGGGATCGCAAAATGTATACCTAATGCAAAAGCTCATGCATCTACCTATGTTCTTGGAACGATAGGCTATATCGACCCTGAGTATGCCAGGACTTCCAGGCTAACTGAAAAATCTGATGTCTATAGCTTTGGTATTGTTCTTCTGGAGCTATTGACTGGAAAGAAGGCTGTGGATAACGATCTGAACCTGCATCAACTGGTATTATTGGTTTCAGTCACTAGCACCAAAATTTAGGCCTATGTTTGGTTCCCATTTTTTGAAAAAAAAAAAATAAGAAAAAAATTTCAAAAATTCTTATTTTATAACCATATGTTCTCCAAAAAATCAATATTTCAAAACTCATTTTCCACCAAATTTTCATTAAAATGGAGGCCAAACAAGGGATAAATCAAAAGACGTGGAAAAACATATATTTTGAGTTAAACATGATCCCTCACTTTCCACTTGTGATGTGTTATTCAGATACTATCGAAAGCAGATGATAACACGGTGATGGAGACCGTGGATCCCGAGGTTTCTGTTACCTGCATGGACTCAGGTCACATAAGGAAAACCTTTCAACTTGCTCTACTTTGCACGAGGCCTCATCCATTCGAAAGGCCAACGATGCATGATGTTTCTCGGGTTCTTGTCTCCATACTACCACCCCCTCCGGTGAAAACTTGCTCGGCTCCTCCTACAAGTATCAACTATGCACAGTTTGTGATTGGAAAAGGACAGACCCAACTGCAAATGCCTCCACAGCAACTCCAGCAAGAGAACAATTCTTCAGATGCTCAATGGTTTGTTAAATTTGGAGAAGTTATATCGAAAACCAGTCTCTAAGATTATTGACGGTTTATATCTATTATCGAAGGTGGGAATGGATCAAGGGACACGTGATAATCCCAATTTTCTTTATCACATACTGAAACCACTAGATGAAAATTGCTGGGATTCTATATAGCTTTTTGGCACAAGAAAACCTCTGACCATTTACATATGTACCGTGATACTTCTTAAATTTCTATATACACAGGTATTTACACCGCTAGTAAATCCTCTCATGCTCAATTAGTTATTTTGTTGTTTCATAATCTGTTTTCTGTTTTGGTTTATATGCACTCAGCATTTTGATTTTGCATCTGCATGCTCATTTTCTGGGTTCTTAACGTACATGCAATTGAGAAATTTGTGGGTCTTTCATTTCAAATCAACTAATCTGAAACATTAAGACTGGATAATTCAACTATGACCTATTTATGAAAATTATCCTTATGAATCTGCCTATGACCTATTTAAGTAAATTATCGATGGCAGGATTAGTCGGAATCGCTATAAAATAGACTTGTAAGAAAAGGGCCTGTATTTTTAGTTACAATGTGCTTTTATTCCACTTAGCTAGAGCCCACTAGATCTTTTCTACGGAGTTATCTTTTTCCCTTCGAGCCATCTCAATATTGAGAAGATGTGAAAGCATTGTTATCCTTGGGGAAAGCATTGTTATAAAATTTAAACTAATATTGTCTGCAAATTTATTATGAAACTGTATATCATAATAGTTCACATTTGACAGTACGATAGTCAAATCATTTTTATTTTGTAGGTTATATTTCTTAGTCCTATTGACCTGTAAACTCTGAATTATGGTTTCATCGGGTCGATTGAGGGTGGCTGGGAAGGTCCTAAACGTTTTCATCTTTTCCAAAAGAATAACCGTCATGGATTTCTCCCTCTGCATCATGACTGGCCGACAAAAAGTCGCTTCATGTCCTATACTAAACACATTATGTTACCAGATTATGGTCAAAACTCAATTAACACTGCGCCTGATATAAGTGACAAACAAGTTTTTGGATCCAAACCGAAGTTAAAGTGAATTGAGAGATGACAATAACATCACAACATATATGCCGCAGGCAATTATCACCATAGGCACTTGAATTACATGAAATGTCTTCTACAAAAACACCCAAGGAAAAGTCATTTGTGGAACAATCGAGAGGCCTACTTGAAAAAACAAAATGTCTATATAACGAGAGCACTATGCTGATAATTACTTTTCTTTCGGATGTGTACTTAACCAAGATTTTCAAGGTGATTAGCCTTCAGACCTTTTGAAGCACCTACTTGAAGCTCAAAACAATATCCTTGTCCATCTGCATAAAAGAAAAGAAGGATTGGATTCAAGATTATGTTTAGGAAAACTAATCATATGACGACTACCGGTCGTAGTAACTTACAGATTTTGCCAGCTGAAATCGGAAGAGTAGCAGTTTTGGAAGTGCAGCCAGTATCTTGTGCCCTGCAGCTTCCTTTTCTGACCAAATACCAAGTAGTAAATGTGTTGTCGTTACTTCCCCACTTTCACCTGCTTTTACATTCTAATTAGTCAAATAATATTGTAAAAGCTAAAATGTGACATAAATATGTCACAGAGAACAATAAACTACTGTTATAATTTTTCATGAGAGCAACTTGCATTTGAATCTATATATCAAATCTATAATTCAAGTTTGGCCAGTTTTGGCGATCAACTGTGAATCCACTAAAGCTTGGATTTTTCAAGATTTCAATATCACAGAAGATGGTGTATAACTGATACAGCACAGCTTACTAGCATGGCGAATACAAAAGCTTAGGATTAGTCAGATGAGAGACTTCATGGAGCGTAGAAGATGCTAGTAATGCTCTTCAATATTTCCCCCCCAAAAAAGGAAAAAAATCCAACAAAAATATAAATGTTCTAATGTCTCCCTTTAGCTTTTATTTAAACCAGCAACAGAGTCTAACTAGGCAATGATAGCCATTGCACAGGGCAACAGAAGATAAATATTATGCACAAATGTCTCCTGAACATTGTTATAGTTTTAGAGAAGTTACATAAAGCACTAATTCAGTTAGTATTACCAAATCAATATTGCAATGACTAAATGCTGTCACAGATAATTATACAATTACGTAAGTAATGGACAAGGACTACCTGACTTCAATTTTTCATCTAACGCCCAATCAAGAGCCCTTTGAGCTGGTTCAGTCAAGGGAGGATGCTCAGGACTGAAGAAATACATGTCAGATTTTCCAAGCAATTTCAAAGTTTCTTCTCGCACCTTGAAAAGTGTAATACCATTTTCCCTCAAAAATTTTGCAGCCAAACTAGTTCCTGGAAAAAAAAATTAAAAAAAATACTAGCACATAAGGGGCTCATAATGATTCCACAACAAAGATCCTTCTTTGAATTTAAATAAAAAACCTATTTCTTTCAAATAACACCAAATTGCAACTAGGCCAGCATTTTGACAATATTTCAACACGGCAATGCCTTCAATAGTTATCTAGGTATGGATTCATAGATATAAAGTTTTGATGCATAAAAAACATCAAAAATAATTAAGGAATTCACCTATGAATGCCCCGATCTATTCATAAATATGCATTTCAGTCCCAAATCAATTTATTTGGTAAACAGCTCCCCAACCTTCAATTTTGTAGGTGGGTCCCTAAAAATGGATTCATTCATCCAAGATTGTTGCTAAAACATCACACGGCTCATTCTTTAGGCACTCTTTGAGGGATATATTGAAGAACCCAATATCATTGCAATATCAGATTTACAATATAAGAAAAGTCATCTAGCAATCAAATAAGCTGAAGTAACTATCATAGCAATATCAAGTGAATTATAATCTATAAACAAACTAGATTAACATGCACACAAATTGACTTGATTATCATTTAATTACCAACCTTCAACCAAAATGCCCATTAGCAAAGCTTCAGTTCCAGTGTTTGGGTACTTGAATTTCCTGGCCTCCAACTCTGCCATTGCAAATGACTTTATTGCCCTAGCTGACCATCTACAGACACCATTGTTCAATAGCTCTCAGTACTAATTTTAAAATAAACCCTTGATTAATAACAACAATTCAACAACAATCAATTTTCATGTTTAAATAGACAAAAAATTGAAAAACATACTTAGGTTTTCCCTCAGATGCATTTCTCTCCTGTTTTCTGCAAACCCCAAAATTGACAACATAAATAATAACTCAAATGAACAATAAGTAAAAACGTATGTGAATGAACAGAGTTTTACCCAGTGGGGAGACTAAACAGGACAGTGGCAACCGTAGAACTATGTCGTTTTGCAGCTAAAATTGAGAAATTCGATGATTGAATCGAAAGCTTCGTACCAATAAAAGAATTCGACAGATTCCCAGGCTTGAGAATCAAGGAACTCTCCATGGGCTTCTTGCAAGTTTGTGAAGGTATTGTTGGTAGCACAGAAAGTGTGTGAGCAGCCATTTGAGTTCTGAACAGACCCTAATCCAATTGAAACTGGAAACTTGGTTGTTGGGTATTTAATAAGAATCCGGACAACTATAAATGGAAATTAAAGAATTGAAAGGAAGATGTAAATGGAAAGGTAGAACTGATAGTGAAACTTGCAGCGCGTAGATTGTAGGTGAAAGGAAGATTCTGGCCTAGAGTGGCGATACTTTTTGATGAAGTATAAACCGGAGAAAATTGCGAGTTAATTGTTTCAATGGCCACTGAACTTCACTCATTGTCACGGACTAGCCACTGTACTTTGAGATGCTTCCAGATGGCCACTGAACTTACGTCCGTCGCACTAAAATGGCCACCGGATGGTT
>CAIGRQ010278461.1:0-27842 GCA_903798375.1 Fraxinus sp. D2006-0159
TTTGAGTGTCACTTTTTTGAGTTTTATCACTTTTTTTAAGTTTGTGTCACTTTTTTTAAAATGTAAAAAAGTGACAATTTTTATAAAAAGTGACATTGTGTCACTTTTTATTTTATACAGTATTTTTTACTTCAAATAAATATTTCACGTGATTTTTCGAAACATTCATAATTTTAAAGGTATTTTTGTAAGTACCCCGTTAAATTTTAACCAAACCGATCTTATTGAATTGGATTTGGATGGAAGCAAAACCCGCCTCAATCCAACTCATCCTTTTACAGGAAATTGTACTCGACAATGAAGCGCACTTTGCAGAATAGCAATTTTATCTGTATTGCTCCCTTGACAACTTCAGTTGACTCCAGGCAACACTGGAGGGTTCACAAAATATTTTGTTTCTTCACAAATTATCTTCTGAAATTTGGGTTTAAAAATATCTTTCAGCGGTTAATCAACCTTAGACCTTTTTTTTTTTATCAAATTTTCTGTTTCAACAAAAGCTTTGATATTATGTCGAATTGAAAACTCGATATGGCGGGTGCAGCATTTTTTACTGAAGTAGCCATTGAACCTCTGCCTTCAATAATTCACAGCTCACTTTTCCCATGTAGGTTTTCGATTTCTCATAGCCCCTTTTTTGGAATTCCTCGAAAAACGAAGAAGCAGAGCGGGATTACAACAAGCAGCACCTTGAGTAATGGCGGTGGGGTAATTATCGAAAAAAAAGAGTTTGAATTCAAGCCATCATTCGACGACTATTTGAAGGCCATGGAGAATGTCAAAATCGGCAGAGATAGTAATAATCACAGTAGTAATAGTTTGAGGAAAAAGAAGCATTTCAAGGGCAAGGAGGGAGAAGGAAATTCTAAATTTGCAGATTTTGAGGATTTTAGAGTTGAGAAAGAGGAGGATAGTGATAAGATGATTGTTAAAGAAAAATTAGAAAAGGGTGTCTCCTACAGGAAAATTGCATCAAAAAAGGTAACTGATAACAATATAAAACAGATTAGGGTTACGAGAAATAGTGAGGATTTGGACATGGAAAGAGCTGCATTCATGTCACTGAAGAATGAAGACAATGTTATTGACATGCCAAGAATTTCAAGGGTGGACATGGAGGAGAGACTTCAGAAGCTAGCTAGGTGGTGAGATATAATTAGCCATTTTTGGATTATGATAAGCAGTCATTTTTATTTTTATTTTTCTTTGTACATGCCAGCCTTTAAATGCTTGGACATGATCTTTTGGGTATGTGATTTTGGTTATCAACTAAATGTCAGACTTCAGTTAATACAAATTTTACGTCTGGGTGCTATAAGCTCAAAACCTCTATTTTATTCGTTGATTATAGGAAATTTACTCGTGTTTGGCCTGAAAGTTGCCCTTCAGTTCTCTGTCCTATTCGTCCTTGTTCGCGGTGTGACCCTTCTAGCATTGGCTGAATTTACTCAAATGCATGACATTTGAATTTTAATAATAATGCATCTTAGTATCTGATATTATGCTCAGTTAAAATATCTACATGAGATGTTTAGGCTGAGATTCTGCAGGGAAGTCAAAATTTGTGAGTATTATATGTGCTGAAAATACCAAAGCCAGTATTTTTTGTTCTTAGACTGGTGTTTCTTATCAGTAAAGAAAGAAAAAAGGAGAAACAAGAATGATATTTCACATTTTCTTGGGTATTGCCTCCAGTTAGGATGTTAGTGAATTGGATCTCGAGTAACTACTATATGTCATTCTATTTTGAATGTGAAGGATAAATCAGGTTTAAATTTTTATGTCTATCAAGATAATACCAATTGTTGCAGCTCTTGATATGTGTTGTTTTAGATTCGTTTATATTGAAGAGCTCAATTAGGTGATTTTGGTTCTCTATTCTGCCTCATAGTAAAGTAATTTACTTTTACAGTCTGAATGCTGCAGACATTAACATGCCTGAATGGAAGTTCACTAAAATGATGCGAAGCGCTCAGATCAGATTCTCAGACCATTCTATTATGAGGATTATCCAGATATTGGGTAAGCTTGGAAACTGGAAGCGCGTGCTGCAGGTTATTGAATGGATTCAATCACGTGAACGCTTCAAATCACACAAGATACGGTATGGTACTTTGTTTCTGTCTTATTCACACTAATTTTCCATTCTCATCATTAGTATCTTAATTGATAAACCTTGAAAAGAAAAGAAGGTTATTTTGAGGGCTTGAGAACTGATCAGGTGATTATTTTTGACAATATTTCTCTCAATCGACAGCATTGCTGTTTGAGATGCCTATGCCTAGCTCTTGATACTCTTAATTTAGAAGCTTCCCGGAAAGAGAGGGAAAAATGAGAGGACTAAAAATGTTTATCTCTCTTTTAGCCTATTCATTTGATTGCCTACCACTTCTATGCTTTATGCGGAGTTATTTGCAATTTTTATTTTGGACACTCATGTTTGCCAGATTTATTTATACTGCTGCATTGGATGCTCTTGGAAAGGCAAGGAGGCCAGTGGAAGCACTCAATTTGTTTCGCCAAATGCTGGTAAAACTTTGTAAAGTGCATCTCAGTTAAATATATTCGAATAATGGGGAGGAGAAAAGACAAGTTGATTTAGCTTTCTCCATTCCTAACAGGAGCATGTGGCTTCATACCCGGACATCGTCGCTTATCATTGTATTGCTGTGACTCTTGGACAAGCGGGGCATATGAAGGAACTGTTTGACGTGGTTGATATCATGCGGTCTCCTCCCAAAAAGAAGTTTAAGACTGTCATCCTTGAAAAGTGGGATCCACAATTGGAACCAGATGTCATCATCTACAATGCTGTTAGTATTACTTTATGTTTTCATTAACAATACACCTTTCTTCTTTATCATAAACGATGATGATTTAGCATCTTGTCAAAAGAGAGGAAATACAAAGTCTGGATTGATGTTTCAATCTGTCAGTTACTGTAATTAAAATGTGTAATACTGATATATGCTAAAACAAGTTATTGCTTGTGCATCCCTCTTTTCAATGCATAATTTCTTTAGGAACTGTAAAATCACGTTTCTTCAGTTGAGAATGTAAAACGCCAACATGTATACTTGTTTTGAGACTGCACAAATGATAAAATATTTATTGATACCTAGTAACACTTTGAGTACTATTTCTACAAATTATTTTGGTGGAAGGGAACATTTTTTTCTTGCCACCCTGGTGTAGAGATGCCTGCGTGGTAGAATTGCAGCGGCCGAGCTAAATGTGTTTGTTGAGAAGATTGTGTGAGATTTTGTCGAATATAAATTTTGTAAACGAAGTGGTAAACAGGGGTGTACATGTAGCATAACTCTTGGTGGAAAGCCATTGGCTGAGGATGTAATGTTAGAACGACAGCTTGTCTGGCACCCTGGTGATACATGTCCTATTATGAAGTTACTTATGCAAAAACAAGTCTCCCTTCTCCTTTGAAAACCTTATCTATGATTCAGTTATAAGTTTATAGCCCATATTACTAGTCTGTTTATTTATGTGGTCTGTTAAAAATCTGGAATTATTGTTCCTGTTAAAGTTTCGGTGTTCTCAATGCACAACTATCATTTGAATGCTTTATAATTATTTTGTTGATATTAAAATGCTCGTGTGTATTTGTGCACAGGTCCTTAATGCATGTGTTCGGCGTAAGAAATGGGAAGGCGCTTTCTGGGTTCTACAAGAGCTAAAGCAACAGGGTCAACAACCTTTAAGCACAACTTATGGATTAGTTATGGAGGTAATACCCTGATGCCCGCTTGTTTAGCCTTGTTTGCAGCTGTCAGTGGAATATAAGGAAGGCTCGAATATAAGGAAAGCTACCATAATTAATAGGTTACCATTAGTGAGTATTGTAATTGATAGCTACCATATTTAGTTGTGATTTTGATTATATATAATGAGAGAACCTCCTACGTTAAGAGGCATTGAGTCTTATTGAGTATCATTGAGTATATTTGACATGGTATCAAAGCCACTTTCTTAGGATTTTCTCTCATTTTCTTAGTTCAGTTTTCCCTTGTGCCAAACTTGGCCGCTTCCCTCATGGCGGGAGGAGCATCCAGTCTTCTTCCTCTCTTCCCTGTAGTCAACACTTCGTAAGACCAGATGCTATTGCTTGGTGGTTACTGTTTTCGTGATTCTAATTGATTATATAATAAAACATGTTAGGGTATTTTTGGCTCACATCTTTGAGTTTGGTTTTCTAAGATCTCTATTTGGGTAACGTTTTACTTTAACATGTATGGTTTGACATTTCTCTCACATTCTTCTCTGCATTTGATGATTACAATAGCTACCAAGATGTGGAATTATAGTGATATTGTTGTTCCTATTATACTAGGGTGTCTACTGCAATTTGAATAAATTTACAAAGTTAAATCTAACTTGTAGTTATCCGAGCCGACAAATTCATGTTGTGTCCTTAGGACAAGTTTCCTCTCTATAGTGTTTAAGTCTTGAGCAACTGTGTCCAGGATAAAATAGATTTCGTTACTAAGTGACTCCTCAATTACATAGGGATGTTAACATAATTTGTCTTTATAAATGTATATAGGCACATAATTTTTACACGAATTTGAAAGAATTTATTTCTAAGAAAATTGAGGAAGTAGAATTAAAATTTTGTATTGCGTATTTACCCTTGTGAAATTCCATATATATTCTTTGGATGTGGGTGTGGGTGTCCAAGAGTCATGATCTTTCATAAAGGTTGCTACTGAATGAAAATGTAGGAATTATTAGATAAAATGGATAAAATAAGGAAGGTGCAGCTGCTGAAGAAGAAGTACAACTCTTGGGTGGAAAGTCTTTTAAATAAAATGCACAACTGCTGAACTTTAGCCCTTGTTTGGTTTAGATAAAAATAAAAAATTTAGTAAATTTTGATAAAAGTTGTACGTTATATGAAATGTGTGATTAAAATTAATTGTTGACTATGAATTAGATTTTAATCAAATTTTTTAGCTCAAAACTGGGGCTTAACTTCTGCAACGCATACATTTAGTGGGCATTCTGCTTTTCTCAAACAACAAATTATGCCTTGTTTCCTTTAAATTTGGGGTCAGTTACATTAATCTTTTTTCACCAATCTGTTCACTTTATTGCTAGTTTTGCTAAATGATCTAAAGTGACTAGATAGTTTCTCTACCGCTACACAACTTTTGCTAAAAGATCTAAAGTGAATAGGTAGTTTCTCTACCACTGATACACAACTGTTTTTTTTTTCCTGAATTGTCTGTATTACTTCATTATTTGGACTGGATGGCTAGTTTTGCTAAATGATCTAAAGTGACTAGATAGTTTCTCTACCGCTTGTACACAAGTTTTGCTAAAAGATCTAAAGTGACTAGATAGTTTCTCTACCACTGATACACAACTGTTTTTTTTTTCCTGAATTGTATGTATTACTTCATTATTTGGACTGGATGGCTTTATATAAATAAATAATTTTTAGTTCAAATAAAATAATCAAAACAACTTTGCCTTTTAAGGTTTTCAATTTTTTTGGAACTGTTCTAGCTCATTTTTTTCCACTTATGGTATCATGGAGTTTGGTGATTGCAAAAAAATAATAAAATAAAAAGTGTCTGCTCAGCGATACAATTTATTGGTAGCTTAACTAATTCTTAATTGGAGCAGTTAATGTTTGCATGCGGCAAGTACAACTTGGTCCATGATTTTTTCAAGAAAGTGCAGAAATCATGCATACCGAATGCTTTGACATATAAAGGTAATTTCGTAAAAGATATATTTTGCCTAAATCAATGCTAATTGTTCCTCTGTTAATTATTCTCTCTTATTGTCTGTAGTTGTTGTGAATACTCTTTGGAAGGAAGGTAAAACTGATGAGGCTATAATGGCTGTTGAAGACATGGAGAGGCGTGGAATAGTTGGTACAGCTGGTCTGTATTATGACCTTGCTCGTTGCCTTTGTAGTGCAGGAAGGTGTCAGGAGGCTCTGAAGCAAGTAGGTTTCTTCTGGTTTACTATACATTAATGTTACTCGATTCCTGTATTTCCCATAGCAAGCATAAATAACATGGAACATCAAAATAGTATAGTGCATTTCGGATTGTGCTTCACCTTCAGTGACATTGAGAGGTTGGGATTGAAAAATGTGAGGTATGAATCATTTTTCAAGATAACCAAGTTCTGCATATAAATCTAATTGAATTCTCTTTAACCATGCTGTGGGATTTTACTATCCCAATTTTTGTTCTTATACCATGTCTTGTTTCTTGCTCGGCATTCTTTTGATCTTTGGAATAGGATGTAAGATATGGGAAGTGAACAGGAAAAAATGATTTCTATCGTTTTTGTTCTGCATTGTCCAGCTTGCACTGAAGTTTCAGTGTCTATAGATATATGTAGATATAAACTTCCTTACAATGCTACTTACCTCATGGTTTATAACGTACAACCATGAATAGTAAACATGGGATTCTCTTAACACAAATCTTTCCCATTCTACTCAGTTCCAACCTTTTTTTTTTTTTACTGCAGATTGACAAGATATGCAAAGTTGCAAGCAAACCTCTTGTAGTAACTTACACCGGTTTAATTCAAGCATGTCTTGATTCTGGTGACATTCAAAATGGGGTGTATGTCTTTAATTACATGCAGAAGTTCTGCTCTCCAAATTTGATAACTTGTAATATAATGCTGAAAGCTTTCTTGGATCTCGGGATGTTCGAAGAAGCCAAACTATTGTTTCTAAAATTATTGGAAAATGGCAACTCGGTTTACCAGAAATCGGATTATAAAGATAGGATTCTACCTGATATTTACTCATTCAACACGATGTTAGACGCATGCGCTGTGGAGAAGAAGTGGGATGATGTTGAGTTTGTATATACACAAATGCTGCAATATGGACACCATTTCAATGCTAAACGTCACCTTCGGATCATATTGGATGCAAGTAGTGCTGGAAAGGTATTTTTTAATCGTCTCTCTCATTCAGAATGGTTTTGTATGGGGCCTAAAATTTTGCAAAAATCTAAAATAGAGAGTTCTTTCGGGGAACTGATAAAGCTTTAAACCCGGAGACGAAAAACAAATGCAGCTTTCTTGATTGCATATACGTTGGTTAAATTTTTAAAATTTGACGGCAAAGAAGTTTTTATTTGTTATGTATGGAATGTGATGTTAGTTACTATAATATATTTGGTTGGCAAAAGCCAAAAATACTAACTAGCATGTCGGCTTTTCTAGAAGAAACTGTTGGAGACAACATGGAAGCACTTGGTAGAGGCTGAACGGATTCCACCACCTACTCTTATTAGTGAAATTTTTTGCTCAAGATTGGAGGAGGGTGACTATAATGCTGCTCTCTCTAGCTTTCTTAACTCTCCTTGGATTGGGGTACATGTATTTTCCAAAAAGTCTTGGACGAAAATCTTAACGGAAAATGGCCACCGGTTTCAGAAGGAGACTCTGGTTGCATTAATGCATGAGGTAAGCATCCTTGTCACCAGAAGTGAAAACGTTGTACTCGAGCAACTAATGAGATCTTGTAAAGAATTTTTGAAGATGCACATGCAACAGACTCTGTAAAATTTGTACTACCTCTGAGATTTTGATTTTGAACGCGCTTTCAATCATTTTTACGGCATTAATGAAAAAATCAAATTATAATACATTGTTTTTTAAATGAATTTGAGGCTTTGGTATTGCAATTTGATTATCTACTCCTAATGGAAAGGTGATGAAATTGACTTCCATATTATGACTATCTGACTATCTCCATCTACAAGTTATTTAAGGGTGTGTTTGAGCCACATTATTTTTGGAAGAATGTATTCTAGAATAGTAGATTGATGGAGAATGTGTGGTTTAAAAAGAAGGAAAAGTTATTGATGTGATAAAAAATATTATTTTATTGAAGAATGTGTGGTTGAAAATGAGTGGAAGAATGAGAATTTTAATGTGGATCAAACATGGGCATAATGTAAATGATACTAAAGACTGAAAATGGAATTGGATTTTTACCTCAACAAATTCTAAGCAAAATAATAATTGAACCAAGGGTATGTAGTGTTCTAAAATATGGTAGCGAACAGCATGTTAGTGATGTTAAGTACATTAAATCAAATCAATATGTTATAATTATCCTTGACTAATGGAGCCATGGGATTCTCAATTAGAATAGTTTTTCCGTTTCCATCTACGTTCTGTAGTATCTTTCACTAACTATTTAGTTTAATGGAACATATATACCAAAATCTTAATCACAAATATTCCTAATACATGTAGGTTGACTTGGATTCTTCATGGACTATATTTGAACCAGTGTTATTCTAAAATGCACGCATATACTTCGTATATGCCCGCAAATGCTCAATGCATTTCTCGCATACGTGTGATAATGTGGTCAATCCATTTCGTTAACCACAAGAGACTAATTTTAGGATTGACGAGCAATAATTTATTAGCTAGTGCAAGAAATGACATAATTAATTATACCATATGATTATATTAATTTAGAATGATCTTATTAGTTTTGATTAAATTATTTTAATTTTGTTTAGTAGTTTCATTCTAAATAAGAACTTCAATAATAAAACAATTTTGCAATAGATACAATTTGGTTGACGGCGGTCAACATTTTTGTCATAAATTTTAACAACACTTAAAATAGTCAATAGTACAAATTTTTCTACATCATTGAATGTCAACAATTAATTTACAAATAGCATAATTTATAATAAAATGTACATATCTATTGAAGAGGTGACTAAGTACTCAAAGTTTTGACTTACGAAACTCTTAACAAAATTCTATATTGGACATGCATGGTTAAAGGAAAAAACAAATAGAAAAAATATTTGTTTTCTCGTATGTAATATTATACAAATATACTTCCAAGTTTTTGGACTTAGTCACTTGAAATTCGTGAAAGAAAAAAAACATTAGCCTAGCAATGCCAATCTAATTTCTATATGGATTTCACTTATCGCCAATGATTTTTTATAAAAAAAAAAAAAAAAAAATCGACTGGTCATCGAGTTGTACCAAAAACTAATCATGGTAGGCCTTTAATATTTTATTTGGTTCTTTTTACAATGTCATTGTTAAATAAAAGACAGAAGTGCTTTTGAACTTGGGCACATTGACATGTTTAACGTTGGATACAACACTACTAACAAGGACTAAGGAATTGAGGGATAAAGCATGTGAGATGTTTGCTCATTTGCTATGTTCAATTTAACATACTAAATATGGTCATGTCCCTTGACCACATCAGAAAGAAAAAAAAAAATTAGAAGAAATGTTTGAAGACGTAACACGTAACAACAGCAGCATGTTCGGCATACATACAAACATGATGGTGTTTTGCACAGTTAAATAAATAAATAAAAAATGTAAGCTATAGACTCATTTCATATAGTTTTGTTTAGTAGTTTGTACTTTAATTTTGTGTGAACTTTTGTTTGAAATAATTGAAATTAAAAAGATTTTAGTCAAATAACCGTTCACCTAGGATTACACGATTTGTGTTGCAACAACGTTAGGTACGCCAAGTGAATTCTTCCTTCTTTAGTTCTTTTATAGCACTACAATAAAAAAGTTACAACTGAGCATCGATTTGTAACTAACAAGATGCTTATTTTTATTGCATTGTTTAAAGAAGTCAAATGTATGTTTGGTAACCTAGTTAAACTTTGACGTCATAAGCAAGCATGCACCCTAGTGGTGGTGGTGGTGCAGCCATATCGGAAGCCCCTTTTCCGGCTCCGGCATCATATCGCCTTCAACCTTCTCATTAGGATCAATGACTTCCCATTTGTACTTTTTTACCACATTATGAATGAAAGCCAATATGGCCAGCCTAGCATACTCTTTTCCGGGGCACATTCTCGGCCCTCCCCCGAACGGAACATAAGTGTACGGTTCCGGTGCTTCACCTTCATCGTACCTTGATGGATCAAACTTCTCCGGGTCCCGGAAATATTCAGGGTTTGTGTTGGTGGTGCTCACAGTCCAATACACCTGCACACATAATCAAACTTACAAATTATGCATCTCACAGTAATTGAAATTAAGATAACTCGCCCGTTTAATTTGTTGAAACTAATTACAAATTTATCTTTGTAAGTTTGAATATATGTACATAGACTTAGTTATTGGATTGTGTGGAGCAGAAACTTACCATATACCTTTTTCATTTTGCCTAAATGGTTTTAGGAGACATAGCTCTCACTATGAAAGAATATACTATAAACCATTTTTATTTCGAGCTACTTAAATAAGAAGGGATTAGGTCCTTTGGAATTAATTTGTAAACACTTTTTTTTACCTTCCAACCCTTTGGGACTGTGTAACCATTATAGGTAAATTCCGTCAAGACTTCTCTAAAAGTTCCTTGAAGAGGGGGAACCAGTCTCATTGTTTCACATATGACGTTCCACGAATATTTCATTTTCTGTACGTCTTCCCATTCCAGTAATTCACCATTCTTCTTAGAGGCTGCAATCTCCACTTGCTCTGCATTTACAAATCAGTACGTATAATCCCCTATTTGGCCACATTATTGAGAAAAAAAAATGATGTTTTGTACAGTGATTTTTTTGAAGAATGGAAATTTTTTGGATTTTGCAAAATGAATATAAGAATTAAAGAGTTTTGTTTTAAAGAGAGGTAGAAAGTGTCCGAAGAGTTTGTGCCAGGAATTACCTGCTCTGATCTTTTCGTAAATTTCGGGGCTAAGGCCAACATATTTCATCAAGAAAGTTATGGTGGTAGCAACTGTACTGTATCCTGCAGTTAGCAATCCCATCATTTTATCAGCAATTTCAGCGTCGGGCATGGATCGGCCATTCGGGTCGGTAACAACAATCATATGAGACAATATATCTTGCACCGGAGCTCCGGTAGCCATAGCCAGTTTCTTCTCTTTTATAACATTCAAAAGTTCCTTCCTAATAGCGGAAGCCGCTTTATTTGCACGATAAAAAACTGTCCCCGGAATGTTCAACATGATCGAATGCATGCCCAACGTAACATCGTCGAAGTGTTTTACAAGCCGTGAAATACGCTCTGGATTGTTGATTCCTAGAAAGAACTGAGAAGAAAGTGTTAGGGTTATGCTTTTGGCAAGAGGGTAAACTTTTACTCTATTTTTGTCATCATTCCAATGCATTTGTAGTTGTTGTTGTGTAATGGAATCCATTTTCCCCAAAAATCTCATCAAGGCTTCAGGTTTTAAGAACCCCGGTTGTCGTCGAAACGATTTCACCTCATCAGTTCGCGATGATGGTGGTAGAGGAGCCGCCGTGTTTTGGTAGGAACGGAAGAGGTGTTGCATAGGGTGGGGGCGGAAGGAAGTGAAGTATTTTTGTTCATTAGAAAATAGAAATTTATGGCCATTAGGGCCGCAAATAACAGCTGTTTTTTCTCCGAGTATTTTGGTTTTGAAGATGTGTGATGAGTATTTGTTCATTCTGTCACTGACGAACTTCTCCGGTTTGCCGAACAAGAATTCGATAGTTTCTCCCATTATAGGCCACCCAAAGCTACCAGGCGGAAGTTTTGCACCGTCCAACCGGCAGCGAAAGGCAAGGAAAAGACTGAAAACAATTAGAGATAGAGAAAGGGCCAGAGCAAAAACTTCCATTGCTGATTTTGTTACGAAGCAATGTGAGTTTGTTGATCCGTGAGATTGAAAGAGTTATATATATATAGACATTAATTGTGTCTTCACACCAATAATATTTCCTACGCTGTAAAGTCGTCAACTTTGAACAGTAGGGGTAATTTCTAATCTAAGCAAGAAGCGCACGTTAAGTAAGTCTAGTCTAAATTCATTATATGCAAATATGAACAAATTGGAATTGGAAAAACAAATTTACAGTCAAACTCCAAATAAACTTACGAATGTACCCATATTTTATTGTGTGTACATAAAGAGAGGAGATATTACAAAGGAATTTCACAATGCTAAAAACATTTTACATTAGCAGGTTTCAGTCACGTCCACAGAAGGCATTTTCAACATTTATGAATTCCAATGCTTAGTCAACTAATCATACAAATTTAGGATTTAAACAGAAAGAAAAATAATCACTACAAAGACAATATTAATACTTTTTTATATATTATTAATGTCTAAAGAAAAATATACCCTAAATAACATGTTATGTGAAAATCCTTTCGTTAAAATTTAGTTTTCGCACCTAAAAAAATCGAAAAATATGATTGTTACATAACATTAGAGAGCTATTTCCTACCAAATCAAAAGGCTAGGGGATCCAATTGTAACAAATTGAAGACTATAGGTGGGACCCAACCTCTAATTTTTCCTACCAAAATTTGTTGAACCGACTTATTTTTCTGGTAAAACCGTGCCGTGCTAACGGTCTTGGAGCTGTTCAATCTTTTTCTCGAAAAGTTCCAAATCAATCTCACGTCACCATTTTAGAAGTTCAACAGACCCGGTCTCTATGGTATACTTTGACAGAGCAAGTGAAGATCAACAGACCCGTACATATGCAGGTCAAGATGGGCACCTAAATGAACTATATACAATGACTTAGAGACCCTCTTTTCATTTGGTAAATTTGGATCCAACAAGTTTATTGTATTCACACAAGGTTGAATCTTGCATTGCAGCACAATTAAAATCATATAATTACGAGCTAATGTAATATTTGGGTTTTCAAGATATAAACTATGCAACATGACACAAATCAAATTTTTAGATTTGTGTGTAATATTATTTGGAGAATGTGGTTGAAATGAAGAAAGAGAAAAAAATGAAGATGATGATGAGATTAAAATGGGTGTCAATCAGGGGCATATATTCTTCAACCAATAATACAAATAATCTCTACTTACAAGGTAATACGATTAAACTCAGCAATCGCACCCCCCAGTCAGCCGGAAACATTTGAACACACATTTCTATGATAAAAATTCTTGGCTAATGAGGAGTTAATAAGAAACGATGCTCTTTTAAAATGAAAGTTGTAAAAATTCAAAATATCAAATGTTTTTTTGAAAGTCACAATACGGCTTTTGCATTGTTCTCAAAAAATTCTTGTAACGGCTATTGCCTTGTACACATTGATGTAAGAATGCACACTCTAAACATCAGCTCGCAGTTTCTACTTGGTAAGAGGATTTTGATACAAAAGTCTGGTACAGTACTTTCCAAGAGGGAACTGGTTCGACCTCTTTGACTACTCACATTCTGCAAATTCACGAGAAGTTATGTCAAGCTCGATGCATCTCCTGATCATATCAGTTTGCAAGTTCGGGAAGGGAATATCAATGACAACACGAGAAAACAGGTTTTGAACGAAGAATTTTTGCGCTTAAAGAAATTGTGTTGGAGATTACACCTAAGAACTGAACAAATGCATTCGTAAAGCAATTTTTTTTTTATTTTACTTTTTGTTAATTTGGGTTCGGTGATGTGCTAGCATAAAAGGTAATTTGTGATTGTTTCAAATTTTACTCTGATATTATGGTAGTGCTGATGTTGAACCGATGATTTTCAGTTATTTTTAATGAACCAAAGAACCCAAACTTTGATTAGTGATTAGGCTGGGAGATTACGTCTTAGAATTATGTATAGGAAATGTTTCCTTTTTATTAATTCTTGTATATTTCATGCATAGCTAGTGATTCTTGATTGCAAAATGTGCATATTATCATAGGATAACATTTTTCTACGTCATGATATCATCAAATTTTCAAGTACCCTTGATTGCAAATGTGCATGATATTAGATGGCAAACCAGTTTATCCGCTAGCATTTCTATTAACAACATATGGGGAAAAAAACCTACAAAACTATGAATGGGGACAAAGTCTTTGACATGTCAAGAAAAGGAAAATGAAATTTGTCACCAAAGAATACTCATATTTTCTTGTTTTTCCTACAAAAAGCAAGCACCATGAATCATTCAAAAATCGCGTATAAAACTACTGAGCATGGGATCGCGGCAATATATTCTGCATGCTTACTCCCTGTAAAAATCATAGCACAATAAACGAAAGATTGCAATGAATTCTTGTTTGCCAGTGAATTTCTGTGCACTCTGTAAATCAGCCTGATCATATTACCGAAATGGGTAGAATTATTAAAAACATGAAAAAAAATTCACGGAGACCAATGCATTCTAAAACTTGTCCATATAAGATAAACTATGTGCTTCATAAAACTAGCATAAATATTAGATGCGCTTCGTACATGACTATGGGAACTTACTGAAGCCACCCAACCCCTGCACTGCAATGACATGATTAATTTCAATTTGACTATCATAAACTATCATTCCACGTGAGACACTTGAATTTGATTCCGCTCAGTTCAGTTCATCCGTTTGAACTGTAACAGGAGTACACCTCATGCAGTTAATTAAAGGGCTTAATTGGGATGTGTTATACTCAACATAAATTAACAGCACCTTTCTATCTTCAACCTGGATGCATACACATGCCATTTAAAATGCATTCAGACTAGTATAATTTCTCGCCATGCAACTTTGCACATTGATCATAACATTCAGTGAAATATTGGCACTTGCATTTGAACTTTTGCAATTAAACTATTAGTTTGAATATGTACTTCTGAAATTCAAAAAAAAAAAGTCATACAACAGTAAGTCTAGCTCGTTTACCTCGTTTGAAGTAACAACTCGATGTGCAGGCTACTAGCTTGATGTAATTAGCAATGGTCAGCCTTCGTCCAAATATATACTTCGCAAAGAATCTATTCACGAGCTTCGGTGCCAAAATTTTGTGCCAAGAATTCATCAAGTTGTCCCCAATTTGGTGGACTGGATTCACCCAATTTAACAGAAGGTAATGATCTGATGCACCCAAGGATATGCTGAATGTCACGATAGAGCCTGGCACAGGATATCCCGAATGTTTGAATAGCAGAAGCAAATGAACAAATAATGTACTTCATAGAACGTTTGTGGTTAGAAGACACTTGGAGGAGGCATCAAAAAAGATTCTATAAAGCTAACATCATCTGATCAACATCTCAGAAACATTTGGTATACAAAGTACTGCTGTATAAAGGTCATTGATACCTGCTCTTTGCTTGTGGACTGTTTATCTCCAAGGATTTAAATGCTTCAGAAATTTGAGAGTGGAAGATTACAACAACTTGCCTGCAAATAGCATGTGAAATAGGCATCAATCAGAAAATATAAAACATATCTAAAAACGTCCAACTGAAAATATATTTTCAACCAAATATAAATATTCTAACTATCAGAGTTTGAATGAAATAACCAAACTTTTAGAGAAGAAAAAGACGATGAATGAAAAGGTCTGGTGAACCTGACTTCTGAAAGTAAGGTCTTACCCAAAAATAGCTTGAACATCCTCTTCAAGCAGATGTTTAGATAATGTACGTTGAAGATAAGCAACTTCCTGAATTAACAAATTAAAATGCAAAAATCAGTGAAAAGTTGCATTTAATGATTGGAAAGCATTCGGAGTTATAGAAAATATAAACCGGGTACACACTATTTGATCTGTTCCAGAGAAGTAAACTAAATCTAAAATTTCATATCTCAGAAGCACTAAATGCGAGCTTTCTCTTCTGACTTAAAAGACAATAGCAAAAGTTAATGACACCAGGAAACACAAGATACTAAACCAGATTTTGAATTTTACTAGATTTACTGCCACAAATGTGCGTACACATCTCCTATTTTTCTTGCATAAAAGACGTTAGCCATTAGGATGAGGCTGAACAGTGTCTAAGGTAGCTTTAGCATTATCCCTATGAAAGTAAAGCTAGAGCCGCAAACAGTTTCTCATCTATCTACCTATCTTCGCAGCAATATTTCAATTTGCTTCGACATTTTTCATTTCAAATCAGCATTCATTCTATATCTCCGAAAGCTTTTTTTCCCCACATTAGATAAGTATAATGCAATAAGAAAATAAATCAATACTGCATGTCAAGATCTCCCATCATACTGCTTGACATCTCCCGGAAAGCAGGAGGTCAGGAACAAATGGAGATTTTTCTTTACCCCAACCCATGGCTGGAAATTTACATAAATTGGCACCTTATCTACCTTTGTGAGAGACCGAACAAACTGACTCGGCTGTGGATCAGTATCCTCAGATCTATTCCAACTCTCAACAATTTGTGGCAAGCTACGTAGATGAACCACCAATCTTTCTCTCATTATCTGAACCAGCTTAGAGTGTATCTCATCGCAGTGAACTTTATAATCCTGAAGTCCAGGAAACAAACAAAAAGTGACAAAGCTTATTAAAAGAGTCTGACAACCTGTAATATAGTTACACAAAATATACAGATAAACATTCCAAGTTCTATAGTGATGCTCAAGCAACATAAGAAATGTGTAACATGATATCAGTGGCATATATTGTAACTTTCATAATTTTTTGTTTCACTAGAAACGACGAATAAGCAAGGAGACGGTGTTCTAAGAATCAGAAAAGGAATTAGGTTTAGCCTCTATAGTGCTCTAGCAGAATAACTTCCTTGAGATCAAAAAGTCAGCCACCAGATAAGCCTACTCTTGAAGAATTTAAATATGATACAAGAAAAACTGAGAACCATTTTCAAGGGAAGAAAGAGAAAGACTAAACAGTAGCATTAAAATTGATATAAATCTCACTTCTAACTCTGATTTAAAATGTCACTGCTTTTACCCCAAAACAAATGTTATTTCTGTCACGCTTCATAGCATTTTATGTTATCATTGGTCAATGCTCTAAGAAGTTCCAAAACCCCCTCATTGTTCATCAGGGCACTACCATCACACTCACATATAGGTGATAAGAGCTGTGGCCAATTGCTGTTTGCATCTTTTAGTAAGATTGTAGACAACATGAAAGAAATACAATTGTTGATTGTAGACGGCATGAAAGAAATACAACTGTTTAGAGGTTAAAATAATCACAAAAACAGCCTCAATGCTTTATGATTGTCAGCCAAGATGTTGATCAACCACATCCTACTGTGGTAACTGAGAGAGAGATCTAAAACTGCCTTTATACTACATTGTTTAATGGTCCATTGCCTCACTTTAAAAAAAAAAAAAAAAACATATTCGATTTTATTGATACTAGAAAATTTTCAAGAAGGTCAAAATACCAAGGTAAATGGATTAAAACGTAATAAACTTTAAGAGAGAAATTATCTATTGGCAATATTAATCAAGGTGTAATGGCCAACAATATCTGAAGCTAAAATATATTACTTTAGAAATTGCCTGTGTAGTACAAATATTCTACGAAGATAGGCAGTGTTTGTTGGTAGTATGACCATATAAAGAGCATCAAAAAGGTAAAAATTACTTTGCAGAAAATAGAACAGGAAGAGTAATACTATAGGATGAAAGTTCTCTTACATTTGCTACTCTGTCGATCTCTAACAACAGTAGCCCTTTGTACGTCTCTGGCACTTTTGAGGAGAGAACTCTCCTGATTTCTTGCATCCAAGAAAAAGGTCTTAAGTCACTGGATAGTGCTTCAATTATTTAGGCAGAGACTACAATTTCAGGAAAGAAAAACTACAAAAGAAATGTATGCTTGAAAGCCATCAGATGTGCAAAGGTGTAGAGGATGGACGTTAACCACCTACTAATGTGCAACCAAACTGTTTGAAGATTCAATTTACTTGTATTGGAGGCAGAAGGGCTGCAACGTCTTTGCCATAATTGGAGGGTAAAGGGATTCACTTGGTGAATAGGCAAGATATGAAAAGTGCTACTGCTTTGCTTAGCAGCTTTTGAAGAAGATAATGAAAATCCTGGGATGCCCTTTTGTTTATTTTAATGGTTTCAGTGCACACCAACTTGTAACAGTTTTTCATGGATTTATTCGTGTTACAAGTTTGGTGAGCGAATATTGTGCGATGGTGAGGCTACATGAATGTATACATCTTGAAAATAGGTCACTTATTTTCTCAATGGACATACTTGATGGATTTAACAAACAAAAATATCCACACGGGAGGTGCACAATTTTTGAAGGAGATAATTGAAATTAACCACATAGAAAAACATGACCATCTATAACTCAATTGAAGTACATGAAGATAGAATTTATCACCTACCTGGTATAATGGCATAAGTGAAGCTGATAACCTGACTTGCCATAGCCAAATGTTTAGAAGTAATAGACTTCAAACCAGAGACCTGAAATGGATTTTTTTTTATTTTTCCAAAAACGTTTATAAGAAAACACACAATGTAGTAACTAATACTGTATGACAAATTAACATTACACAAGTTAAATCAACTAAAAGGTAAATTTATTTCTGATTAAACACAAGGTTAATCAACAATGGCTCTCGACCTGAAGTCATTATTTATCAACAGATTTGAAATACCAATCATGGATCACCATAAAACTAGTACCGTTTCACTAGAACTTTTTAGACCTATTAAACACACTCATCTACATCAAATGTTCCTTATATTTAGTGAGGTCTAAAGCTTTATAAAATCCCAAATCTGATTAGACATTACTTCCATCTTACTAAGGTAAGCCTTTATGCAAAATGTCTAAACACGTAGGATCAAAAGGACCACGATCAACTAAACAGATAACATTTGCAACACCCCGGAAGAACTCTCCACCACTACTACTGTCCCAAAAAACCGATCTGGTTGTCATTTATTAAGGTTAAACTAAGTTGTTCATAGTGAAATATTGGCATCCATTCTTTCATTATTCGAAGAGGAAGAAGAACTCGAGATCAGCATATGAATTTAATTACTTTTCCAGTTTTCTTGTCCAAGACAAAATAACCTTAACATTAATTTTATTCTAGAAATCTGCATTAAATCAAGACAGCCCTTTAAACCCTGAACTCTCCAACACATGCATCTAACTGTTAAATTCACACTTCATCCACAAGAGAAATTTGGTGTAAATAAGAAATTTAGTAATAGTTAACAGTAGATATTTCGTTGTAAATCTTGAGTTCCCTCAATGCTAGTGCACATGCCTAAATCCTGCACCAAGCCTATTTGTTTAAGCAATGTGTTTTATTCATTAGCCTTCCAGGGGGTAATAGCTCATATTCCTATTCGAACTAAGATGGCATCTCTGTTTGATAGAAGGTAGCATGTAAGGAAATTTATTCCTATTCACTCATCATTTTATTTATATCTCCGTCTACCTAATTTTTTATTACTTTTTTAATAGGTTTGCCATTTACTTTAATACATATTGAGAAATAAAAATACTGGAAAGATTTATATTAAAAATTGAACCTGACAATAAGTGTGATGCAAATAATATAATCAACATCTGTACTTATGCTACACAATGACTAAATGCTAGAGCATAATTGACACCAAGGACAGTAGTCATGATTTTTAAGGCTGATTCCATGATAGAAAATGGACAAAGTAATTCTGACGTCAAGTGACAATATTTGACGGATATTATATATGTTGTTTTCCTTTTTGGGCATTTTGTTCAACCAACTAATAGAAAGACGCTAATTACATGTCCACTAACCTGCAAGGCATTTGCGCCAAGAACAAGATGACACGTCCTTGAATTGAAAAATTTCAGTATCTCAACAACACGGTGAACAACTTCAGCAGATAGTGTTGGCAAACAATTATTCATATCGACGTACTCTGACAACATCTTCACCAAATATAAGCCACTGAAGGGCAGCAAAAAAAAAAAAAAAAAGAGAAAGAAACAAGGTTAGTAATCAAGTTCTTTTTTAGCCCCAGGACAGATATTGAAGCTGATATCAAGAAGATTACTCGTATTTTAAATATCAATGCAGTCATCAGGTTGAAAGACTAGTGCAGTACTGAAATACCCGGTGTAGGCAAAAAGGTCCGAGTACTTTACAAATAGCTATAATCCAGAACCAAAAAGACCAATTAAATGTTGAGTTGGTGAAGTTTCTTATTTTTTCAATTTTTTATAGAACTAGTGAACCCCTCAGGGAGCCCCCCATTACCCAGAGTGACAGAGGTAGCGCAGTGCACTCTCCAGCAGATTATATGACCAAGGTAGTTCATTTCCTAAATTTTCATTTTACCGGTTTATTTAGGTCAGATCACTTATGAACGCACTAATAGAAGAAACATATCTATTGATTCCCCCAAATGAGCTAGTGGTGCGGAAGCATTTATGAATTCTTGTAATAAGAATTGAAATTAAGAACTATATTTGAATAATCTTGCTTTGTATTGATTCATAATTAATTGTGCTGAAAAAAGTGTGGAACGCCTTGGGCAAAGATTATTCCCTACTTCTACTATTACTAAATAAATTGAAACTATAGTCCTAATCAAATAAAAGATAAAAATCCTATTACAACTAGAAAAGGAAATTAGAAAAGATAAACATAATTGAAAAAATACTCCTAGAAAAGGTGAACATTAATTGTATTAGGAAACTATTAATTGTAGTTGTGATGTACTACATCAATCTCTCCCACTTGAAAAAACTCACCCTCAAATTTGGTCGAAAAAATAGAAAATCAATCGGGAGGAAAATAGTCAAAGATTTGTCACAATCGCTGTGTCTGCAAGTAAAAATGAAAAATTCTGACTCTTGGGATTGCTAGTCCCAGTTTGCAGATTCTGGAAACCAATTGAAACATTAAAAATCATGCCTGCCTTCACCACTCTGTCATTTTTTACATTAAGGTTCAACCCTGATGCGCAAACTCCAAACCAATGCCTGTACCTGCAGAGTTTGTCAGGTTCGGAACCAGCTCGGGAGCATCGCTCTCCACCACAGCAAGGGCCGCCTGATAAACAGCACTGACCCTATTTCCTGGTTTCAATTCAAAAATTGCCGCCTCGAGGCCTTAAGAAGAACTTCATAGCCCATAGGCCATGTTTTGTGCTGTATTTGCGTCGATGAGGGATGTTCTGGCAATGTTGGAGCAGTAGCTGTTATATCTTGATCCAAAGGCACAAATGATAACACTGGCAGAATCATAGTATAGATATTCATAGTTGCTTAAAGCACTAGGCCTGAGATCAAAAGTTCCACCACTTTGAAAGATTGGAGGATAACAGATCTACATTGTCGGCCTTCAATTTGACACCAATCTTCACCAGGTCAAGTATTGCCTTCTTTATGCCATCCATTAATGAGGAATTGGTGACTTTCTTCTCCTCATCTATAGCCTTCTCAACTTTTGGAACCACAAAATTCTTCATTGCACACACAGTCAAGTATGCAGCTTTCTTTACACATGTAATCTAATTTTTATCTTCACCGAGAACAGATCAGACAACCCATTTGTCATGTCACTAATTACCTTACGATCCCACACCTCCAACAGTTTCCCTTATGAGCTTCTCTAGCAATATGTCCAACTATTGGGACAGAGCCATCATCTAGTTTTAACTGAGAATGAATAGCATGAAACACGGCATCCATTAGAATACTACCATCATCACTTTTGGATATAATATGCATGACAACATCTACACCAACAGCCTCTTTAGCAGACCGTTTCACAACCTCAAGAAGTTATTGCCTTCTTTTGGACGTGCTTTTCTTTTTCTATTGTAGTCTCATTGATGATAACATCCTGATTATCTTGAATTATATGTTGTTTAACCTCATCACCTGCCTTATAAATCTTTTTTCTATTTACTCATACTAATTTTCACAAATTGCTTATCACATGACACCAAACAATCTAATTGCACCACTGAAATACATACCTATTATCTCGACTATGCAAGTAGCATCTACATCATAATACCATGGTTGTCCCTAAAGTACATAACAACTATCCATCTCTACCATGTTACATATAATCTCATCTATATAATATTTTCCAATATAAAGTAAATTTTGCATACCTCCAAATTTTGAGTTTCTTATCCCCTTTTAACCTGTGAAGCTGGAAAGCAAAATGAGTATTTTCCCGTCTTCAAATTTAAAGTTTTCATCAATGCTTTGGATACCAAGTTTTCACTACTCTCGTGGTTAATCACTTTACATACTTTGTTATTGATGGTGTATTGTGTTCTAAAAATTTTGTTACGCTTCAAATCCTTGATAACTTGTGTGTATTCAAACTTAGCTGGGATTTGAGGAAACTCTCTAGCCACCTGTTGCCGTGTTCTAGGCTTGTTGAAGCAACCAACATTCATAACAATTAAAGTCTACGAATTATTGTCTGTCTGCTTCTCCATGGGTGGGTTCGCGATTCCTTCCAAGAATCAACACTGCATGATGTTGAGAAGGGTTTTATCGATCCCTTCTATTTGTTGTTCAATTGTTTTCGATCCGCCTTTCGTCATCGGAGGTTCGACTGCCACCCGGACCTTCGTCGGCCATCGGATTAAGGTAATTTCCTTGCTGTAATACCAATTTTGGTGCGAAAGCTTTAAGAATTCTTGTAATAAAAAATGAAATTAAAAACTCTAGTGAAATCATCTTGCTTTGTATTGATTTATGATCAATTGGGATGAAAAAAAGTGTACAATGCCTCTATATTTATATTTATAGGCAAGATTATTCCCTACTTCTACTATTACTAGGAAATTGAAACTATAGTCCTAATCAAATAAAATATAAAAATCCTATTACAACTAGAAAAGATAAACATAATTGAAAAGGTGAACTCCAAGAAAAGGTGAATCATAATTATAGTAGGAAACTATTAATTGTAGGTGTGATGTACCACATGGTGGCTCATCAGTTTAACAAGGAAGAGAAAGATAAACAACAAACAGATATGCACAGCATACAGAGAAAACATACATGATGGAAAGAGACAATTATTAAGGATGGCTCACCAGTTTACCATGTGATATCCAACACCTTTAAAATAAAGCATCCGGAGGGAAGATTTTCCACGTTCTCTTGTATTAACATTATTACTTTGAGTGGAAAACGTTCCAGAAGTTCCAACATCAGTATTGCCACTCTCAGACTCCCCATTCAGGCGTGACGAATCGGCGTTTTGCGCATGAACTGCTGACATTCCATTAGAATCAGGCAGTTCAATGTGTTGAGATGAATTTGAAAGTCCAGCATCAGCCACAGGGAAATCATTACTGCTTGATATTGTTTCACTGTTGTTAGATGTACCAGGAGCTTCATCTCTATGTCCATCAGTCATGGAATCTGAAGACAATGAAGTGACAATGGTCTGAAACTCATCTGGCACATCTATCTCAGTCCAATTTTCTTGGTCAAGTAAAGCCTTCATCTTTGCCATCTGCAATAACCAACACGGGAATCAGTCTAGGACTCAACAGTTAGAAACCTGGTAAAAGCCAACGAAGTCAGGTGGAATGGAAACTCACTCGAAATTCATGCTGGAACTCGATAAAGGCTTTAGCCTGTGACTGTAGAGTTCCACGAATACTGTATCCCAACCTTCCACCAATCTGTTTATGTTAGCATAATATGGAATCATGACCAGAACAATACAAAACTCTATTTGATAGACAAAAATGACCAGAAAATCAATAGATACCTTCTCTGTTGAACTTATGAATTCCTGACTGATGTTATAGACACTTAGAAAATCCTGTAGCCTCAATTTTGGATGAATTTGAGAGCGAATTCCAACAATTTTTGCCCATCTTCCATGAGCAGCATCACAGGCTGCAAATAGAGCTTCTGCATTCTCTCTTAAAATATCAGTTCTGTAGATAAAAAGGGAAATTATATGTTAATTAAGTGTGTATGCATTTCACACGGTACAAGCATCCATTTGAACTTCTACATGTCTCCAGACTCATATTGGCAATGTAGTTGGCCCTCAAATTTGTTATTTCAGAAAAATTAAGAAAACAAATCAAGGCAATGATGTGTTTGAAGAATCAACTTAAGTTAAATATAATGGCCTCGAGAGGCATTCATTTAAGGGGAACTCTAACCAAAGCTGTTTAAATCTGTCACTATTCATCAATTGATAACTAGAAACTAATATCTCTTGTGATTCAATTTTAAATGTGAAGAAACTAAGACAAAAGCATACCAATTGTACAAAGTTACTCTAAAAATTCTCTTTAGTCCATGCCAGCAATTTCAACGCCTAATATTTTGCTCTTTTTAGCAGAATAAGCTATGTCCCTTGGCAAATGAACATACATAATTTTTCTGTGTTGTATTATTGTTTGCTAGAACTGGGTGGAGGAGAGGAACATGTGACGTCCTCACATGCTACTCAAATTCTGCGATTCTAATTATTATTGATGGATGTGACCATAATTCAACTCTGTCAGGGATTCAGAGTTGATAGAATCAAATTAGTTTATTTGTCAGGAAGGATTGCCTAACCTTTCTTCTCCATAGCAACAACTTTTCTCTCATCGCTCAGGAAACCCTTTCCCTCCCCATATCCAGTAAAACTAGCCGTGATAACTGGTTGCATTATGCAAACTCTGTCTCCTTTTAATCTCAATGAGAAAATTTTACAGATTTAACAAAGACTCGTGAGTCGTGAGCCAAACAGGAGATTTTCCTCTGCCCTTCTATTTCCATGTCAGCTGAATAAGCAGCCAAAGAAATGTGTATCCAACTGTAACAGCAAAGGGAACAGAATTTTACCGGAAGTTTCTTGAAAGATTTGATGGGCTTGTGATATCATTTCCCCTTCCCTGGATAGATGGAACTCTGGTAACATTCCCCAGGGAAGATTGTGATAAAATGGAACTACCCTCCCCGAAAGTCTCCTGAGTTGTCTCTGGAGCGACTGCACCAAGTGCAATTGCGGCAGCAACTGAAGCAGCAGCATAGTGACCGCTGAGATTGCCCATGATCCACTCAATTGCTTTTTTAACATCAGAAGCCCTCATCAAGCGAATCTGCATTCACTAAAAGAAATAATCAAGTAACATCATGACAAATTCAGAATCAAGAGTGCACCAAGAACGCGAAGTAAATCTCGATGAATGATGCATAACTTTTTGAGTCAATTCAATAAAACAACGCAAATATCAAAAATATTATCCTCAAGAAAGGCTAGAAAACATACTTTCCAGGACTAGTAGAGATATTGTAAAAAATGAGGAAAGATCAAAGCAAAAAATTGTTGGCAATTGGGATGGGGGGATCTACCTTATAAACTTCATGCCAATCTTACGGTTCATGTTGAAAAGAGTTCTACCAAGAAGTAGATTACCTTTCTTTAAAAATTAAGAAGCTCTGATTATAGACCCCAAGATATAATTATAGAACAATTGCTAATGCTATTCTACAATACTAAGAAGCACGGATACGGATACGTAATTCGGATTCAGATACGGATATACCGATACGACTCTTTTGAAAAAATTAGGATACGCCGATACGTTTTATAAAATTCAACATAATTAATTAATATAAAAAAATATTAATACTGAAGTGTGATAACAAAAATAAAATAAAATACGAAAGAACTTTATTAGCATAGTTTTACATATATTAAATCATTATCTATTTTCAATAATATAATGAGCCTCTTCCGTTAATATCCAAAAATTTCCAACCACCACTTAACCAGTTACCCACCACCCAACAACCACCTAAACCAGTCGACGCCGGCGACGGCTACAAGGTATCGATCAACAAATCCTTCCCTACCGGGCTCACGCCACATACTTATGGCCAATCCAGCCAATACCCACACACGCAGGCGGCAACCCTAGGTGGAAACCCTAGCATCGTTGCTTGAACCAAAGCAGCAATCAGAGGCGCAACATGCTGGGCTGATGCGGGGACTTCAGGCGATGGTAATAATGGTGGAAGGACGTTGAAAACAGTGGTGTGTGTCAAGGATATTGAATAAGATTCTAGAAATTGAATAAGATTTTAGAGATCGTCAAAGATTGCGATCATAATATTTCCATTTACGTTTATTTCCTTTTACAGTTATTTGTAACCCTATAAATAGGGTCTTCTACATTGTAATATTATCAAGTCAATATAATACAATTTATATTTCTTGACATGGTATCAGAGCCATTNTTTCTTTAGCATAATATTTCCTTTGATGTTTATTTCCTTTTTACAGTTATTTGTAACCCTATAAATAGGATCTTCTACATTGTAATAATCAAGTCAATATAATACAATTTATATTTCTTGACATGGTATCAGAGCCATTTTAAATCTATTTTTTTGGTAAAACTTTAAGTTTTTTTTGTTCTCCGGCGAGCGGCCTCGTGCCGCTCGTCCGGTCAAACTTTCTTGTTCCCGTCGGGTCCTTTTTAGTTAGATTTGATCCTTCAATTAAATTTTATTTTTCATTATCACCACTGGCCACACACACGAAATTTGTTAGCCGATCCAAGGTGCACTGTAGTAGTACAGATTCCGGGATGGAATAGCTTATCAAATGCAAGGGTAACAATATTTGGCGATGTCCACCCCCTTCCAGATGATCAGCAGGAATGGGCTCATAAACAGCACATAGCAAAGCATCAACAAGGGCCTTCTCAACAGTGGGGGAACTTCTACTACTACAGGATGCAGAATATAAGCGATATATATTTCATTGGAGGCTTTGGAACTGTTGCTTGGGTTGATGTTAAAGAATTCGAAGAAATTCAACCTGATAAGATTGCAGTCAATGGGGGTGAACAAAATCTTAAGGAACTTAATACACTCTTTTCTAAGCCCTTGAAAGAGCTTTTGGCCAAGGATGCTGAGGTAGATGATGCTGCCCTTATATCGATAGACATCAAAAGGGCCTGATTTTCAGAATTTATATTATCCAGAAATACTCTTCTATGCAACTTCTGTTGTTCAACTTGAGGATTTTTTGCCAGAACCTTGCGCATATCGGTGACAATCCATCCCTCTTGGTGTTAAAATCATTGGAGTATTGGCAGGGGAGGAAAGCCGGTTCCCAGAATTTTCCGTCTGTCTTTGTTTCCTTCTTCTTTTTCTTTGATTTGAACCTTCCTGCTGCCGGCGACTCACTTGGTGCAATGGGTTTGATTTCAGTTCGGAACCCGTTGTCTCTCTCTCTCGGCAGGTCGATATCCGGCGGCTTCTTTTCACTATTTTTTTTTCTTTCGACTTTGGCAGCCCCGATTTTGTGTTGCCCTTACCATTAGAATTGGGGGTCTTTTGTCTGTCTTGCACCATCTTCAGATTTGCCTGGTGTTTGTCTGATGGCATCTCTGTTTCTTGAAATCTTCTCCTTGTGCGTTCTATTCTGGAAGAAATTGAAACCCTAGATAGCAGCAACACCCATCAATGGCTTGTCTTCTTCGCGACCAGCACGAGCAGTGGAAGCGGGGATAGAGTCTGCAGTAGCTGCAGAAAAGCACGATATTGTTCTGGGTAACTGTTGGGCAAGTATTTTGAGATAATGGGCCTGTGATTTTTTTTTGGCATTGGGCTGAAAATATTATGTGATGGACTTGGGTTCTGATTTTGAATTGGTGTTTGGACTCCATTATATGGATTGGCCTTTATATTTATGGTTTAGTGTTTTGGGCTGAATTTATATAATGAGCCTGCTTTATGGGTTGTAGTTTAATAGGGTAATAGGCCATTATTTTTGGTTTTTGAGGTTTGCTAAAGTTTTAGGTTATGGAATTTTGGGTTTGCATTTAAAAAAAAAAAATAAATAAATAAATAAATCGTTTTTGATTGAGGAGAGAGAGATGTGAGAGTGCAGATTGTGGAGTTTTTTTGTGGTTGCTCGAGTGATGATCAAGTGTTTTGGATTCTCTGAGGGGAATCATTCTTGGATTTTTTTTTTTTTCTTTTTTTCGTGTAGGCTGTTTTGTGGGATTTCTTCCACCTTCAGCATCTGGAGTTTTGGCCGGTGTTTTGGCGATAGAGCTTTTGTTGGAACATGGATTATATGGTTAACTAAGTTTGCCCGACAGATAGAGCTCACTGTGTGTGTCGGCACACTTCGTCAATTTCCTTTG